>NW_020870125.1:1037575-1042575 GCF_003789085.1 Penaeus vannamei | reverse complement strand
AACAGTGACATGTCAACTACATTTAAACTAAAACGACTTGTTATAGGAGAACAAATATCAAGAGACTGAAAACAAATCAACTGTTAGATTTTCTTTTTCTTTTAATAAAAAATAAGTGTCTGTGACATCAGTGATGTAGGTTCAGAGGAACTTCAATGACAAGCATGTAGAAGTGATTCTGAGTAGAGGCGTGTAGATTAGGTACACATGAAAATGGAACTGTAGCTGCACAAATGATAACCTGATGAACTGATTCACATAATACGGGTTTCTGAGAATAGGTTTTGACAATTCGAGGTTTTCAGTACCCGATAAATAGAATATTTTGATACTTCTGCAATACCATACAAACCAGCGGCGGAGGTTGAGGTGGTGGCGAACAAAGCCAGACATCAATAAATTAGATAGGCTCTAGCATGGGCCTCGCAGATTTTGGGTAACTTTACGAATTTACTGTGTACTATGCAATAATAATACATATGTAACTTTGTACTATGTAACTAATAACACGAGTTATTAATTTCTTTATGCTATTAACGTTTTAAATTTTTATAAAAAGGCAATTATTTTCACTTCACGAAAAGGCCTCCAAACTTCACATGGCTTTGGACCTAGTCATGTCTAAATCTGACCCTAATGACTGTCAGATTTAGGGGTGATATTGTCATACTGAACTTCATGGAGAGTGAGTTGGCCCTACAGTCACCCTTGTTGATAGAATAAGACCTAGGAACAAAAACCTCCATTTTTATCATATATCATGTAATTACCTCCTATAAAACATTATTAACCTTGGACAAGAGAGGCATCTTATACCTTAAACAATTGGACAAGAACACGAATATCTTGTTTTACCTTAACTATCAGTGGTAATGAGATTCATCTTGTGTATCACATATGTTCTCAGGTGTTAGCATGGTACAGATACTATAGAGAAAACTTGGCCAAGGACAGGAATGCTATACACACATTCGTTATTACTTTGATTCAAGAGTGTGCCTTTGTTAGGTGCTAATGGCTTCCTCGCTAATTCAAATTAAAATTGCCTCGCCTCCTTTACCTAAACAAAGGGAAGCATTTTCCCAAAGTCTAATTACACTCAGCTGCCATAAGGATAGTAAAATAAACGAAGACACCAATTAATGCTTTGTTTTGAAAGACCTACTTACTATACGTACTATCTGCTTGCCACGTGTCATAATGCACCAACTGACTAAATCATACCTTTCGTATAGCCAGAATAGATTGCCAGAGAGAATTGTTGCTAGCTGGAGGCTGCAGTGTCGGCATTAATGAAATCCGTGGACTCGTGATTCCCAGTTGCAGAGTCACGGCACGTGTAAAGCTATTCTTAAACCTCAGATGTTTGTTGTTCAACTTCCAATAAGAACCCCATTAATGCGGCAGCCGTTTGGCCCGCTAAACCTGCATTCCTCGATAAAACCTAAAATATTCATTACCAGGATATATCGGAAACAGTACCAATAATACATTTAATACATTTGAGAAAACAACTAAACATCATAGCTCAGTTGGATTCATTACGTCACTGAAAAAAAGAAAAAGAAAAAATCCAAATTAGCAAGGTCTGTAAGTTCAGCTGTTGCTTCCGTAGGCCTATCACACGCACTTTTTCGTCATTTTTTGCTTTTCCATATGAGCTTTTCGTGTGGGAATGGACTGACCCAATCACACTATCATGGCAACAAGCATAGTGCCCATGTAAATAAACATTACGCCATAATGCATCAAGTTTGTTTCATCTTCATAGCAAGTCTACTTACTGTTCCTCAGAAGTAAATATGGTGGAAGGAGGAGGGGGGGGAGTCCAGATAATAATTGTGATAAAACGAACCCGGAGAGATAATTTCAGTATCTAACCACAAGTTCAATTTCAATGTACGATTACAGACTATTGATCTGGGAAATGTTAGAAGGCAATATTATGACATAGGGTTATTTTAGGGGTCATTCAATCTAAAAGTATTTGAACACATTGACTTGCTGAATCAGCTTTGCAAAGTGATATATATAACGAAACTACACCGCTATTGACCACTGATTTTGACGTTGCAGAAAAGGAATAATAAAACAATATACATTTATTTCGTTTGACAATGTGCCCTTTACGTTGCCGAAACTCACTCAAAATATGTCCATCTATGGAGGGTTTGTGGTCATATATAGGCCATCTTAGAATGCTTACGTATATTCTTAAAAACTTTACTTGGTGTTGGATGAACTGGAAAGCAATATGTTCATGAACTCTATAAACTCCATTATCACAATCAGTAGCGTATCTGTCCATTTTAATATAATTTTTAGAATTATATTCTGTATTTGACATATTCATAATGTTAATTTGTCACGCGAAACGAAACTAAAGCAAATGCGATGTTTTTGAAAGGCCTAGCGCCATAATATCATCTTGCTCTAAACATACCATTCTTAGGGTGTACACACATATACAGGATATAGTTGTCTATATGTATGCATTTATACACGAATGTACCTGCATACAGGTAAGTTGTTAATGCATGTTACAAAGGTTACATTCCGGTGTAACTTTACCTCATTTATGTATACATGTGTGTTTTAACATACACATACGCAGTGCCGGATTTACCTGAAGGCTAAGCAGGTTGAAGCCTAAGGCCTTAAAATCTAGGAGCCTTCAGCTAAGGTGTAAATTTTTGAGTCATAGGCCTTTCTCATATATATAGGCCTTTCTTACATAATGACGCGCTGTAGACTCTAATCAACCGTTCAGTAATTTTCCCTACATTCTATTTCAGAAATAACACGGTCTTAAACTGATAAGTCGATGTTAACATTGTTTTCTTTATGTTTTCTCCTCCCAGGAAAGCAATGACGTAGATACACAGGAAACAGCTGTTATCTATAAAAAAAAAAAATAATAATAATAAATAAATAAATAAATAAATGAAAAGTTGCCTTCATGTCATGTTTGCAATAATACTGCGTTTATTCGTGGCGTCTTTGTTAATAATATGAAAGGCAAACTAGTTTTGTCAACGGTTTTTGGAAGTATAATATAAATGTCAATTAAGAACAATTCTTTACAAATATTATACAGGAAAAAACACTGAGAACGTTTGTAAAGCCAACACGTTACAATTGGTGACAAAAATCACAAATATAGCTGGTGTTTACAGTTCCGTATTCTTCTCAAGTGGAATAGCACTGGGCCTCTTGTCATCTAAATCCAGCCCATATGCACAAAACAAAAGGAAACAAACAGAAAAACACGAAAGTTACTGAAACTTTATACTTGCGAAGTAAAATTTTTATAGTATACAATAATATATCAATCAATGTTTCCGATTGCCTTATCAATACTGCCAGATCATCATTTAATAACCAGATCATCATTTAATAATCATTTACAAATCATCTGGATTGTTTCCGAATTTGAAACTGATCTGTAGCATCTATAAGATAAGTAGACAACAGTAAATAATGTAGGATACTACGATTTTTTTCTCATTTTTTATATAGGCAGGCGATCCCAATAGTGTTTGAGAAATGCTGCAAGGTAATGTTCCTATATTCCTGCATTGGGGTTATGACTGCTGTACCTTCTGGTTACTTCTTCACTACTCCTGTGGCCTTTAGCTTTAATAAGGTCAGACTATCCCCCAAAAACGCAGGAATTCTCTCTTGATGACGTCACAGCAGGTGACTGTCTGAGGTGGAATTGACTGATATGTCCTTATATCTACTCACATTTTCTGAACAGCATTTGTTATGCGGACAAAGTAGTTAAGTATGCGTATTGTTAGAGAGAAAGGGGGTAGGGGAGAGAATAGAATAAATAAATAAACAAAAATAATACATATGAAGAGCTAATGAATGATAAAGGAGGGAATGCTTTAAAATGCAGCTTATGTGCTTTTATGGCGTCATCCATGTTACCGTGCTTTAAAATGCAGCTTATGTGCTTTTATGGCGTCATCCAGGCTTCTCGCACTTTCCTAATACACTTTACCGTAAGACACCATAGAGTGAGTTTCCACAGAAAAGAATATATTTGACTCCCAATAATTTCAGTAGCATAGCGTATTGCTTGAACATTCAGCCTGTTGTGCCTTAACTGTTATTGTTTTCCTTAGAAGCATGAATAGCAAAATCACGCAGAACGGTTATCAAATAAAATACTCTCTGGGGAGATTGCATAATATGGTTCTCAAAATAAAATAATTCACATCACTCAATACATTACATAAAAGGATAAGGATAATGATTTAAAAGAACAAATATGCTCTTCAAAAAAATCAAAACAGAATGGTCTTAATGTTCACTGATTCTGTGCAATGCCGTTTGAATCTCCAGCAGTGCTTTTAAAAATATAACCATCTTTCAATCGTGTAATTCTCACTCCATCTACACTACTTATCATACAAAAAACATCTATAGGTAGCCTAGAATGTTTTGTCTACCTTTAGAGTAGTTCTCAAAGTGAGAATTCACTTCAGAGGAAAATCTGGAATTGATTATTTCTCACTACCTACCTTAACTCTGTGCGGAGTGAATATTGCAACCGTACTTCTTTCGTGGTTTCATTGCGGTACAGAAGCTGCCTTTCATCCATGCTGAATACTTGATCCAGCTACAAAAAAAGTATGTTTCCTAACTATACCTTTGCGCAAGATCTACACTTGAAGAGGTACAATTGCGCAAACCAATGACAGACTGAGCAAGGTTGTTTACAAAGAAACTTGTGGTGAAGTTATGGGTTATTCAGTTTTTTATTCGATTCGGGGACGATTGCAAACAATTACAAGTCTACCCCCATTTTGCTACCTTTTGGGGAATGTTTTAAAGTCTGAATGTTTTTAGACAGGGGAAAAAAAAAAAAACATTAGCGGGGGACTTGCTTTAATGTTTGCCAAAAAAAACTTGTTATTTTTTCAAAAAAAAAAAATTTTTTCCCCCAAATTTTTTTAAAAAACCAAAAATTCTGGGGATTGGGGGTTTTT
>NW_020870125.1:1005976-1037475 GCF_003789085.1 Penaeus vannamei | reverse complement strand
TTGATACCAGAAAGTTGAGAAAAATGGGATTGTGGTAAAGATTCTAACATTGCTCATAGATTACTTTAAGTAGGTGTGCAATTTGAGAGACATGAAAAATGACCAGAAAAAACAAAATAAATAAATAAAAATGATCTAAATTGAGAAATATGCATGTATGTGCATACAGATATTAAGTGTAGCATTGTTCCTTCTGTTAATTCACATGAATTTTATTCTGTAGTTTGCACAGCTTTTTATGTAAAATTTTATTGTTGTATTTATTTCCACTTGCCAAAAGTAGACCTGGAGTTTTATGTTATCCTTCAAAAGTGCATGATCTTTTTATTTGTAGCTTGTATCTTGCTAGTTTTTGATATGTTAAATTTCTGCCTGATAAATATGATAATTTAGATGTATTGAATCATTTGCTTTTTACAACTGCAGCACCTCTTGCCTTGGCTACAAATTCCGTTCATCTTCAAATTGTCCATACCTATTTTGTGTTGTGCATTGTAGATTTCATATAATTTCCTAATTCTCACTGCTATGAGTCGTGTTCATAGGTATTAGAATTTCCCATTTGATTTGAACATACAGTATCCTTAAAACCAAATGCAAGCGCATTCAAGAATTGAAACCCCTTGGTAATATTTATTTGTTCATTTATTGTTTTATTAATTTCCAGTTTCGATGTCACAAATGCATATTGAATTTAAATAGTTGAAAGCACTTTCTCAACCCAGTTAAAGGAACTGTAGAGTTATTAGTGGCTGTAAGTCATGCACTATTTTCCTTTTATGATTTTCTCAGTCATACACCTTTGAGCAGTACTAGGAATCCAGTTTGGTTTACAACATACATACAGGTCATATCTCAGCTAGAAAAAGGTTATAGTGAAGGTAAAAGGTTCACACAGCCAGGTAAAGGATGGTGCTGTATACATGCTGTATACTGTTCATCAGATACCCAGGATGATAATGATTGAACAGGATAACAAAAATTGAAAATTTGAGCCATTTTGGTTGTGATAACCAGTGAAATTAAGTTCACTCCAGTTATGAGTGCAGTGCAGATGTAGCAGTGCTCATTTTCTGACATAGAAGAAAATTTTAGAATGCATTGGAAGCTTTTTAATCTTCAGATGACAATTTTTTTGTTTATGATCATAGTTGGTGATGGGTTACAAATATGCATGGATTTGACAAATTTTAATCCAAGAAATTTTTTTGTGAAATTTTACATCTTGTATTGTATATCTGAAATAAATTTCTTTGTGAAACTTATTTTTTCTAGGTCTTTCAACATTTGAAGGACTAAGATTCTTTTTATTTATTTCTTCGTGTGAACTTTCCTATGTATTTTTTGTTGACTTTTCTCTTTTGATTTGATCTTTCTTGTATTGTATTTCTTGTATGCAAGTCTTGTATAACATTGGGTGAATGTGCTGAGAAGTGTATAAACAGTTGTCACAGTATTATGCCTTATGCACTTCATGCACAAAAAATGCCAATGATATGAATAAAGTTTGATGACTTGGAAGACTATGATATGATATAGCATATTACCTTTGAGTCTGAACTACTGCAAAGCTAAGCTATCTTTGCAAAAGTGATCTAGAAGGCTACCGATTTTTAATCAGAAAATAAATCATCCACTTTAACTGGAAATTTGAAACAAAAATTTTTTTGGATTGTTTCTGATTATCTGCGGCAGTCTTAGACCATTGTGTGAGCTTATTTTCTTACCAGGTGATGGGTTCGATGCATGTTAAAAGACTCACTGGTGGACTGTTGGATGGCCATGAATGTAATTGAGTGTCTGTCTGACATTGTTTTTGTATCAAGATCTATATAACTTTTCAGTATGACTTTACTAATATTCTATATGTGACATATTGAATTTCTCTTTTTATTTTTCCTACTTTATTTTTGTGATGAAATAAAATCAGTAAATGATTAATTGATTTTTCATGTTTGTGTTCTAAGTTTTTAATATTTAAAAAAGCAAAATTTTCACATTGATTTTTTGTTTATCACGGAATAATAGTTCACAAGTATGTATATAGATTATGTTGAAAGTATTAAAGCTTAAAGATTTTTTTTTTGACTTTCAAGATTTCAAACGTTTTTCCAGCTGTATACTTACCTTTCCATTTCTATTTCAGTCTAAGAAAAAGCCCCAGAAGGCTAAAGGGAAGAAGGGAGATAAGGATTTGAATGATCTGAAGCAGGAGTTGGAACTTGATGAGCACAAGGTCCCAATTGAGGAACTCTTTCAACGTCTCACTGTTAACCCAGACACAGTAGGTTTACCCGAGTTCTTTGTAGTATCCTTGGTATATTGCCTAAATTAAGAGTATTGGTATGATTTAATCCAATAGCGACAGGAAGGAATTGGGAAAGTGGTTAAGGAGAAGTGTACATTAGCGTGCACAGCTCTGCGCATTGGGTGATTCTCCAGCTATTTTTGTAATTACTTGATATGATTTAATCTAAAATCACCTGTCGCTAATAGGTTAGAGTAGATCTTTAAGAGTAGATACACGCAGATAACCCTCAAAAATAAATCAAATGTAATTCGTACTTGTGTACTTTAATTACAAGGTGTTTTTCTGCCTTGAACATGACTGACCACTCTATAACCTTGCAGGGTCTATCACAAAGTGAGGCTAAGCGCCGTATTGAACGAGATGGGCCGAATGCTCTTACCCCACCAAGCAGACTCCAGAATGGGTCAAGTTCTGCAAAAACCTCTTCGGTGGTTTCTCACTCCTGCTGTGGATTGGCGCTATCCTCTGCTTCATTGCCTACTCAATTGAGACAGCTGCAGAAGAGGAGCCCAACAAGGACAATGTAAGTTTTCAGTGTTTTGTTGGAAATAAGAGTATTCTTTATCTAAAGAGATGATTCGGTAAATGTTAACATGTTGAAAAATATGTACAACTAAGGGATTTAAGTGATTTGCAATTTAAAATTGAATTGTAGTTATTTAATGTTTTTTTTTTGATTAAGGTAGTTCATGAGAAATGTCACTGTTTTAGGCCAGTTGTTTGAAAATGCATTAGGCAATGCAATATATACATAATCATATCTATAAGGGCATTTGCATTTAACAAACTTTTTCTTCCTTAAAGGTTTAATTTGACTTGCAGCTGGTATGCAGATGTTGGAGTTAAAACATTTTAATGGACTGTGTTTTGTGTATTTCCATATCCAATTCTTTTTATTAGATAATGAAACTGCTCCATAGTTAGGTTTAGAGAGAAAAATGTTTTGTTAATAGATGTGAGGAAGCATAAAGTTAAAGTTGTGCAGGTTAAGAATTTTAGAGAATATAAATCATAATAAATGAAAGCTAGATATTTCTGAGTGTTAGTGTTGTCTCAACCAATTTATCAAAGTTCGTAACATCTCATGGTGATATTTTACAGTTATACCTAGGTGTTGTGCTGACTGGTGGTGGGATTATAACAGGCGTCTTCTCCTACTATCAGGAGGCAAAGTCCTCTGCTATTATGGATTCATTTAAGAACATGGTGCCTCAGGTAAACCCTTAGTAATGCTACATGCCTTAGTTAGCTAGATGTTGGTTCTCCTCTACTGTTCTGATGAGGAGGAGGAAGGTCCTCTGATGTGTAGTGGTAGGTATGGGATCAATCATTTGAGGTAAGGTTAGAGAATTAGACCCTGGGGGAGAAACTAAAACACGGATGACATCAGAGGCTTCAAAGTCAGTGAGCTCATAGATAGATGGCACCTTTTTTTTTTCTTCTTCTTCTTCTTCCTCCATGTGAGGTAAGGTCATACAAAGGAATGATGGTCTGGAGTTTATAAAACGGGCACATTTATGGTAAATTGTAAATTTTTATATATGTATCTTTTTTTTTTCATTTTATGCCTGAGCCCTGCGAGTCACTTTCCCTTTGCTTTTTATCAATTTTTTTTTTTTCATCTTCTTTAATTTCTTTGGAGCCAAGTTGGACTCAAATTGACCAAGAGTCTTGGATCGCAAAGATTCAGGGATATAGAAGCATAGGGTCCTTCCACCTCTTCCACTTTCCTTTTAATTTTGTTGCCTTTTAGCCCATCCAGAAGCAGCACTTTTACACAGAGTACAATACTCTTATCTTTATCTCTTGTGTAAAAGAAGATCCAGAACATCAATGTTGATGCTGAAGATTAAGGAGAAGGTTTAGTAAATAGATACAAAAAGAAAAGTACTGACAAATAAGCTTGTTTGCAGTTGTACCTGGGCATTGTGCTCACAGCTGTCGTGATCATCACAGGCGTCTTCTCATATTACCAAGAAAGCAAGAGCTCCCGTATCATGGAATCTTTCAAGAACATGGTCCCTCAGGTGAAGATGCGAATATTTTGTTTGAGGTTAAGCTAAGCGTGTTGTCATAATTGTCCATGCATCACTGGATCTTTTTGCAGTAACATGCATATATTGTGACTAGCCAAGTAACAAACCTGTTAGTGCAGTACAGATCTAAATATGCATTATAGAACTTACCTGGTCTAATCTGTGTTTCTTCTCTAACCCTTGCTTTTGTCTCTAAAGAGTACTCTGCCTCTTGCTCTTGTTGTATCTGTACCATACTTTCTTATCTCCTTTTTCTGAACTCTTTCTTCATGTGTTGTGGTCTTTGTCCCTATACTTTCCATGTGCTCACACCCGCAGGTATGGACACTTTAGATATTTCCTCTCCTCACTTTAACTTTGCAACAGAATGTCCTCTTTACTTAACCGAACCACTGCATCTTGTGAACATCCTTGTTCTTTTTCTCCTATTACAAAAATCTTTCAGAAGTTAATCTGTCTATGGTATTTCCGATTCCTATTTTCCAATGCCTATTTTCCGAATAATCTTATTTCCCACACACCGATTGACCATTTTACTAGCAATTTAAAGTGGGCCAATAAAAGGCTGAGACATCCTCTTAAGGCTCCTGTTTCCTCCTCATATATGTATATATGCACACATGTATGACTAATATACTTATATATATTATGTAATATTGTACATAGTATATATTATTTGATATATATAATATACAGTATATGTTTGTGTGTGTGTGTATATATACTATGTATATAACTATTTTTTCTTCTCCCTTTTCTCCCCCGCTTTTTGTTTTAATAGATTTTACACAATAGTCTCTTGACCACCTTTCCAATAATATTTTGGTGTGTGTGCTTTGATTTGATAACTGCATTGTAAAGTACATTGATATCTACAGTAATGATATTTGATTCAAACTCAACAATTTGAATATCTGATGATCAAGATTTATTCATGTACAGAACTTTGGAAAAAAAATGTAGATGTCAGTGTATCACCTAAAAAAAAAAAACTTACAATAGAAAAATAATAGGTTATACATTTAAGGTTTGTGATTAGGTTGGCTTCAGAGTTTCAGTCAGATGTGATGCCTTAAAAGAAAAGAAGTCATGGTAAGATTATTTAGTATCAGATTAGTTCGAGTTGTTCCTGCTAAAAGTTTCAACAGTTACGCGAGGTCAGGATATACTAACTTGCTTCAGGCTTTCTATAACAACTACAGTGGAAACTTAGGCAGTTTAAATTCTTAGGTCTTCTCAGGTAAGTAGGTGGAACAATTTTATATGTATATATATGTATATATATAGACATATATATGTATATATATGTATATTGTTACCTAGAAAATGTATGTAAAGGTTTTGTTATATTCATTTGATAATCAGTTAATTTAATTTTTCTCTGGAAATTACTGTTATTATTTGATTTTTAGCACAGATTATTGAAGAGACCTCTTGAGATTTGTTTTAGTAAGCATTAACTACAAAATGTAGACTTATCTGATTTGTTAGCGTAAGATTACAAAGACTATAGATAAATATCTCTAACTGTAGATACTGAAGTTAATTGATACTCTTCTCTTTCAATCAGTATGCTATTGTTCTTCGAGATGGCGAGAAGCAGAATGTTCAGGCTGAGGAACTGTGCATAGGAGACATTGTAGAGGTCAAGTTTGGTGATCGTATCCCAGCTGATATCCGTGTCATCGAAAGCAGGGGCTTCAAGGTTAGTTCCTGGTCTTGTATAATTGTAATATTATCATTAGCAGTAAAGTTTGTCATAAGATTTTTGGCATATGATTCATAAAATATTAGTTTTGGTAATAGTAATACAAACTTTGCCTTTGTGCTACAGGTTGACAACTCTTCCCTGACTGGAGAATCCGAACCCCAGAGCCGATCACCCGAATACACTTCCGAGAACCCCCTTGAGACCAAGAACTTGGCTTTCTTCTCCACCAATGCTGTCGAGGGTGTGTTCTTGTGCCTTATGTATTGTCATTCACATCTTTTGTGACTTTCAAACTTGACAATGTATGTTCTACTGATGGTGTTGATGATTATGAAAGGGTGGTAGTCACTAATTTCTGTGTTATTTTCAGGTACTTGCAAGGGTATCGTTATCATGATTGGTGACAACACTGTGATGGGTCGTATTGCTGGTTTGGCATCTGGATTGGAAACTGGTGAAACCCCCATTGCCAAGGAAATTACCCATTTCATTCACATCATTACTGGTGTGGCTGTGTTCTTGGGTGTGACCTTCTTCGTTATTGCCTTCATCCTTGGTAAAGTTCTTAGTTGAAAATGTTTGTTAAACATGTAATTTTAGTCTGATTAAAGAGTACTGCACTGTACTTGACACATTTTTATATGTGGCTCAGTAAATGCAATGTAGATATTTTACTTGAATCCATGCACTTCAAAAGATGTTATAAACATTAGGAATTGATACAGAAATTTTATTCTAATTTAAAACTCCACAATTTCAGGGTACCATTGGTTGGATGCTGTTGTGTTCCTCATTGGTATCATTGTAGCCAATGTGCCTGAGGGTCTGCTAGCCACTGTCACTGTGTGCTTGACTCTTACTGCCAAGCGCATGGCTGCCAAGAACTGCCTTGTAAAGAACTTGGAGGCTGTGGAAACCCTGGGTTCCACTTCCACCATTTGCTCTGATAAGACTGGTACCCTCACCCAGAATCGTATGACAGTAGCACATATGTGGTTTCGACAATACCATCATTGAAGCTGATACATCTGAAGATCAGTCTGGCTGCCAGTATGACAAGACCTCACAAGGCTGGAAGGCTCTGTCTAGAATTGCTGCCCTCTGCAACCGTGCTGAATTCAAGACTGGCATGGAAAACACTCCCATCCTGAAACGTGAAGTAAACGGCGATGCTTCCGAAGCTGCTCTGCTGAAGTGTGTAGAATTGGCTGTTGGTGATGTTAAGGGCTGGCGTGCACGCAACAAGAAGGTATGTGAAATTCCTTTCAACTCCACCAACAAGTACCAAGTATCCATCCACGAGACCGAGGATAAGAACGACCCACGATACCTTGTTGTGATGAAGGGAGCCCTGAGAGGATCCTGGAACGTTGCTCGACCATCTACATCAATGGAGAGGAAAAAGGCCCTCGACGAAGAAATGAAGGAAGCTTTCAACAATGCCTACCTTGAATTGGGCGGCCTTGGAGAGCGTGTACTTGGTTTCTGTGACTACATGCTGCCAACTGACAAGTACCCTCTTGGATACCCCTTCGATGCTGATGCTGTGAACTTCCCTGTCCATGGTCTGCGCTTCGTTGGTCTGATGTCTATGATTGATCCTCCTCGTGCTGCTGTACCTGATGCTGTAGCAAAGTGCAGATCTGCAGGTATCAAGGTTATCATGGTTACTGGTGATCACCCCATCACTGCCAAGGCTATTGCCAAGTCTGTAGGTATCATCTCTGAAGGAAACGAGACTGTTGAGGACATTGCACAGAGGTTGAACATTCCCATCAAGGAGGTTGACCCCTGAAGCAAAGGCTGCTGTGGTTCACGGTTCTGAAACTTCGTGACATGACATCCGAGCAGTTGGATGATGTCCTCCTCCACCACACTGAAATCGTGTTTGCCCGTACCTCCCCACAACAGAAGCTGATCATTGTAGAAGGTTGCCAGCGTATGGGTGCCATTGTGGCTGTAACTGGTGATGGTGTGAATGATTCTCCTGCCCTGAAGAAGGCTGATATTGGTAAGTATTTTTTTTTCATCTAGAGATACTACTGTATTGACATTTCATATTTGATGTGGTTATGCTGACTTATGGCGTGAAACATCACAATATTCATGGTATTAAACGCAATCTTATTCTTACAGGTGTTGCTATGGGTATTGCTGGTTCTGATGTGTCCAAGCAAGCTGCTGACATGATCCTGTTGGACGACAACTTTGCTTCCATTGTCACTGGTGTTGAAGAGGGCAGACTTATTTTCGACAACCTGAAGAAATCCATTGCTTACACCCTGACATCTAACATCCCTGAGATCTCTCCCTTCTTGTTCTTCATGATTGCCTCAGTCCCACTTCCTCTTGGAACTGTGACCATCCTCTGCATTGATCTGGGTACTGACATGGTAAGTTATGCAACCTTTTATTCTCCAAGACAATTTTCAAGGGAAGGGTGACACTCGACTTTTTTTCTAAGACCCGCAGAACAATATTTTACTTCCAAGAATAAGATCCACTCAAAAATAAAAAATAAAACACATGGCCAGACCCAAGATACCTTTTGCCACATTTCATATACAAACATATATTACCCTGGGTTTACATACTGTTGAATAATATTTTTAGCAATCATGGATTTTTTTCTTCCCAAGCTGCCAGCTATATCCTTGGCTTATGAACAAGCAGAAAATGACATAATGAAGAGGCGCCCCAGAGATCCTATATATGACAAATTGGTTAATGAGAGGTACTGAGTCAAACTGTGATATTACATCTGTAGTAGATGAAAGAATCGCATAGTTGTAAAGTAATTGCCAGGTAATTCTTGAAAAGAAAATTATTCTGTATAGTCAGTTTTGTAAGTCATATTCAACCAAAGCTTAGTAGCAAGAAGTAAGCCTATAGTAGAGTATCCTAACTTTTATAAAGTTGAAAAGTCTTAGATTTGCCTCTTTACACACCCTACAAGTTCATTCCCTGTACAATTTCCGTCCTCTCGGTAGATCCCAGCCATATCACTGGCCTATGAAGCTGCGGAGAGTGATATCATGAAACGATATCCCCGAAATCCATTCAAAGACAAACTTGTCAACGAAAGGTAAAAAGGGCTGCATAGGAATGGATAACATGGAACGAATTTTTTATCCAGCTTTTGCAAGATGGCAAATTTCATACTCTGCCACTTTTATTAGCACGCAAAAATTGGTTATGGGATTTTTCTCATCTAATAGGCAAAGGTTTGGTCTCAAATATGAAAAGACCATGTTTTGCATGTTTCTTTTTTATACAATTTTTTAAATATTGAAGAGAAGAATAAGAAAAGAAGAGTGGACATTTTTAGTAAGGTATTTTTAATATTACCAGACTGTTGAAAGACCAACAATCTGAATTCTCTTGGCTTATCCAACTGGGCTGGCGGGGGGTAAAAAGCAGGAGTATGCATTTTCCCCCTTTTTATTTCATATTTTATCTATATTTATAAATTATACCACGAAAGCAGGTTTATGAGAATGATCTTGCTAGTATTTTTTTAATCCCCCTATTAAATGATGATATGAAAGTTATGAAAATTTAATAACTTTTACTTTAAGCTAGCTACTTCATTATTGCTTATTCTAATACTTCAAAATTTTCTCCTATGCCTCACCATATGCTAAATTTCATCATTCACTGTGATCAGGCAATCACATCCTTTTATTGTTAACACATTCACACACAACGGTCATATGTGTATGCTTGTATTTTTTGAAAACCTGTATATACATATGTATGCACATACCTAAGCACACAAAAAATACTCGAACATTTCCACAGTTCTCTACTAATCATGCAAGTGCATTTTGCAACATGACAAAATCTTTCATCAAGTTCTTTGCTTCCCATTTCCTTCCCTTCTACCCAGCTTCTACCCTTTTTATTGTTCATAAACGATGGTAAAATCAATATTTTCATTATCAGTATTAAGGTTATTGCTGTTAATGGATAGTGGCCCAAACATAACTGAATAGTATTTTTTTTTTTTTTTTTTTTTTTTTTTTTGAGAACTGGAATGCACTTTTTCGTTTTCATAAATTTTCCTCCAGAGTGCAAGTCACAATATGTGATTTTTGACGGATAATTTCCAATTTTTATATTTATATTGAAACATGTTTCAAACTTTTGAAGAAATACATCAAGGGTTTTGGTTAGACCATATTACCATATTTGTTTTTAGAATATTATATATAAATGCCCCTGCCCATCACATTGAGTAATCTGCACTTATCAATACTGATACTGTTTTTTCACCACTGTCTGGGATTATTCATGAATTTCATTCATAATGTCATCTTGCACACGGATCACCCTGCCACTGCAGGCTGAGTGTGTAGACTTGCTAACTCTCAGCCGTCCATATCGCACAACTTGGGCCGTGTTCAGTAAAGTGTATTTTTCAGGCCATATAGTTAGTTTTTTCGTTTTTTCCTGGATTAAATTTTAATATGAAAGCATGCTAGTCTCTATATTTTCATATCAGTTTTTATCTTTATACGAAAAATAAGTTAAAAGGCCTGAAGGTTGCACCTGTTGCAAGCGGTGTTTGTGTGTATTGACCTGCCATGCATGCCATATTCATCACCATAGTGTCGTGCCTCAAAGAGTTCACCCCGTGTGTATCTGGTCTCATATCTGTCTTTTTTTGTCTGCCTCTTGTCCTGTGCTGGCCATGACAGGTCCCAGCCATTTCCCTTGCCTATGAAGCAGCTGAATCTGATATTATGAAGCGTCAACCCCGAAATCCGTTCACCGACAAGCTTGTGAACGAGAGGTAACGTGTGCAGGTTCTCTCTCTCTCTCTCACACACTTTCTCTCTGCCTTTCTCTCTCCCCCCTATTTATACATATCACTTCCTGTATACCCATCCTACACCCTAATATCAGATCAATCAACCCAGATGCTGGAGAATCTCAGTGATCAAACCCTTGCATGAATGTTCTCTAGCGGATGCAGATCCTGAGTATGTACAAGCATCAGCTGTGCTTGCTCCTAAAAACGAACCATACAAGGACAAAGTCCAAGCAATCAGGAACTAGAACAAGAAGCACAGCTTGCTTAAGTACTCTTTTTTGTGGGACACGATGACTGAGGCTTGTGTATTCCATTTGTCTGGAGTATAGCAGGTCTAAATTCATCTTGTCTCATGTTTTAGCCTATATCCGAGATCCCCTACACACAAATTTACTGCTGTTCAAGGGGCCTGTCACCATCTTTCTGGTAATGCTAGCACATGCCCAACAGGACAGAGCAGAGCTCATATCTTGGTACATTTATTGCATTTTATTTTATTTCTAAGTGCATTTTAAGATTCCAGGTTATGCAAGCTGCAGCATTTGTAGTGACTACCTTTTACCTTTTTACGTTTTCTGTCATTTTCGTCTTAAGTTTTGCATTTCATTTTTGTCTTGTTTAATTCTATTTTAACCTCATTATTTGGTTAATATTTAGGTGCCTGCCATTTCCCTTGCCTATGAAGAAGCTGAGTCTGATATTATGAAGCGCCAGCCCCGAAACCCATTCACCGACAAGCTTGTGAACGAGAGGTAATGTTTGTATAAAGTGCAGCAATTTGCATACTAACAAATTGACGTGTTTCTCCTCGCGTGAAGTGAGTTAGTGAAGTCAACTAACAAGCTTGTTGTCGAAAATATGGTGGTGGTATAACGGTTTGAAAAAATTCTTTTTATTTTGAAATTGTGTGACCTTTTCTCTTTCTAAAGGTTTCACAAAGCTTTTCATAATGAGGGTTTCATTGTTTTTTCTTTTTCTTTTTTCTTCTTACTTTTTTTGCATGGTTGCTTTCGTCTCAATTGTTGGAGCAAATCGAGAAAAAATTGACCAACAATTTAACTTTGTGGAAGTATGGGCAAGGTCGTTTAGTTTACCCACTTATTTCGTCCTCTATTTGAAGTTTTCTGTTGTGGAACTTCCATTTTATTTTTTTTATGGGGCGGGTGATTTTTTCTTAGAATTTTACGACTACAAAACCCTTTCATGGTCTTTGATTTTAAATAGCAGTGAGGATTTTGAAATATCAGTCCTCTATACTGTATTTTGTTTTCTTCTGTTGAGCATACGAAAAATCTTCGTTGGAATAACTGATGCATGATTTGGAAAGAGCTTTATGTGCATGGTGTGCCTATTTCGCCTTTCGTTTTATTTTCCCTTTTTTACTTTTACATCCTGTTCTCCTTCATCCATGATGCTTTCCGTGTCCAAAGACTGTTCCAATTGCTTCGAAGGATATATTCCGAAACTGCTATGGTTCATACCATGGGTCCTGTGTTCCAGCCATGTACTGTAGAAGTGCACAGTAGCGTGAATGACGCGGCGATAACGGCAGTATGCAATTCGGCTGCTCAGATGCTTCCTATTAAATGGGCTGTATTACTTAGGAAATTGTCTGTGTCTGTCTCAGTCTGACTTACAATGTAAGTAGATGATGCTTCTAGAAGTTGAAATGCAATGCGTATGATCCATCTACATAGCCACACCAGTCGGTGGTCTTCACTGTGGGAAGAGGTCGTTGCTAGGCTGACTGGCTTTTCATGCTAGATACAGGGGGAAAAAGGGATGGTTCTAGTCTATTTTACGGCTCCTGCCTTGCCCTCTACCCACCTATGAACCACCACGGCGTGTGGGCTAACCACATCACCGATTGATAGGGGCCAGCTGAGTAATTGTTCATCGCCACACCATCCTCATGGAAGCATTCCTGGATGCCCGTGAGCAACGCTAATTTTCCGTAAATTTTTACACAAATGCGCAGGTCCCGGCCATTTCCTTGGCCTATGAGGCTGCAGAATCGGACATTATGAAGCGCCAACCACGAGACCCGTGGCACGACAAACTTGTCAATTACAGGTGAGCTGCCACCACTATACAAGAGGTTTTTCGCAAGCCCATTCTCCCTTGTTACTGTATATCAAGAATGTTTGGTTGGTGTCAAGGTGAAGCATACTGCTCCCATTGGAGAGCTGTAATTGATGTTTTAGAATTTTCACCAAGAAAATGTATGTGTTCGGACTATGTTTACAGACAGGCGCATCAATACATTGCACAGAACTACCTAATCTTACACTCGTTGGTCAATGTTTTATGGCTTAGGTTTATGTATATCTATACCTTATCCATGGAATGCCAGCTCTCAGCCTATACTACAGTTTGTTTGTAATTGCTGAAGCCTTCATTGTTTGATAGTCAGTGTTCTCTAAAAATGTACATTGTGGCACATCATACAAGGATGTGGATGTAGGCCGAGTAGAGACGTCAACAAATAATGTGCTACATTTCCATACATAGGCAGGTACATTAATGATTTATTTTACATTTGTGATTTGTCCAGTCCATGGATCATTAGTGGCCCAACTGTAAAGGATAACTACACTTTGTCAGTATCTTCTTCTACCTGCTTTGTTTATACAGGAGTCCTTCATGCACCATGTTTGTGAGTTAACTGGGATAAGAATTTTCCAGTGGATTTGTGTTCGCACTGCGTTTGTATCTTTTCTTTTTGTCATGGACTGATAAGGCACTCTTTATCCATACCTCAAAGTTTGTGAAAGTTACTTGCCCCAACATTTGTACAAACTTCTGTTTCCCTATGCATGGAATCTAAGGAAAATGAATGCATGTATCTTGTTTTGTTTTCTCTGTAAAAAATGAAATGTTCCACCACCATAGAGGATCTACAGCATCAAAGAAAAGGGTAAGGGAATCTTATCTATGCAGATACCCCATAGAGATTAAACCTGATTTTTCTTGTAGAATTCTTACTCTTAGCTAAGGTTTTATTCACTACAGGATACTATGACTAACCCTAAGTATTTACTCTGATTATTGTAGATAGTATGTTTATACATAGTTCAAGTTTATATCCTACTGCTAGATGCCTTTTAATTGCAGTCTTGCAATTTTCAGAAGGGATTTCGTCAGATGACAAAAATTGTTTCTATTAGGTATTTGGTTGATGTGATTATCTCTTAGTATGACCTTTTTAAGTAGATAAAATTTACATTCTTTGAATGTTTAAAATTTTCATATATATATAATGATATCAGGAGCACTTTTTATTGATGTGCATTATTTCACCACAACTTTTCTATAATCTCCAGATAGAACTCAGGAATATAGTATGTCACAGTTCTCTGGCATCTCCTTCAGTTATGCAAACTACAATTTGGATGGGGTTTAACTTCTTTAAGAAAATATAAAGATTTCTTTCGCATATATATTGGGGCAAAACACACATGCCATACCAGTGTCCGTGAGTTTTAATTGTATGTTGTATTCCCCACACAACAGGCTCATCTCAATGGCCTATGGTCAGATTGGTATGATCCAAGCCCTGGCAGGATTCTTCACCTATTTCGTGATCATGGCTGAGAACGGCTTCCTGCCACCCCATCTCTTTGGTCTCCGTGAGCGCTGGGACAGCAAGGCCATCAACGATCTGGAGGATCACTATGGACAGGAATGGGTGAGTTTCTGGTTTGGTGGTGTTCATCGAAGGGCGTTTTTGTGCAGCCTTTTTTATTAGTTAGCTTTTAAATGTATGGACATAGCTCAAATTTATGGAAGACGAGATATGTATAATAGAATGGTTTTTAGAAGGTAAATATACTTGTGTCATGAGTACTTTACTCTTTTTTCCAACAGACCTTCCACGACCGTAAGATTCTTGAGTACACCTGCCACACTGCTTTCTTCACCTCTATTGTGATTGTGCAGTGGGCCGATTTGATCATTTGCAAGACCCGCCGTAACTCCATTGTCCACCAGGGCATGAAGTAAGTACTGAAAAACTCGGCAAAACCTTTCTTCGGTAGTAGGCCGACAATGTGATCATTTGTTTATTATTCAAGTATCAAATGGAGAAGCTTGTCAGCAAATCTTTCACAATGAATATTTGCAGTATATATTATTTACTTACCATAATTACTTCCAGGAACTGGGTGCTGAACTTTGGTCTCGTCTTTGAAACCACTTTGGCTGCCTTCCTTTCCTACACCCCAGGCATGGACAAGGGTCTTCGCATGTACCCACTGAAGTAAGTAGCTACAATGTAGCAAAAGTAAAACAAGCTGTCAATTTAGCTGTGAACTTCTATTTTTTGAAGTATTCTGTAGCATACATGCCCATTAAGTAAACTAACGACGATCCTTATTTTCCCTAGGTTCTACTGGTGGCTGCCTGCTCTTCCGTTCTCCATCCTTATCTTCATCTACGATGAGATACGTCGCTTCATCCTGCGTAGGAACCCTGGTGGTTGGATGGAACTGGAGACCTACTATTAAGCTGTTACTGTGAGCGCAAGAATTACTAGAGCTCAAGACTGATCGCATGGCTCGCATCACCTGCCATCATCAGTGAACTTCCCACAGCCAGCACTTGTGTCGCTATTACTTGTGGAAATTTATTTAATATCCCAATATGGAAATTAATTTCTAGTTGACCCCAAGAATATTTAGTAAAAGAAGAGGCTTGGTCTCTTCATGATTCCATATGTATTTCATTGTTACTTACTGAGGATATTAATGTTATTATGGCTGTTTCTACTTTACCCATTGTTATATTTAAAGTTTCCAGTAAGTAACAGTGACATACAGCTATATATATATATATATAATGTACAGAATCCTGGTGAAGGATGTAATAAAGACAAAACCGACACTTCAAGACTGCACCAGAAGTAATTTTAACCGTGGTTTATATAACCTGGTCAACTACTGCTCCATACTGCAGGTGTGAGAAAGCAGTTTCTCTTGAAGGGGGGTGGGAAGGGATAAAATGTTTTTGAATGCTGTAAACAAAAAACAAAAAAATCATAAAAAAATATATAAATAAGCAGCAATTGGAAAATGGCCACATTGTTCTACCTTTTTAAGTTTTTGGAAGAGGGATTTTGCTTTCTTACACAAGTGGTGCTGGGGATGTTCTCATCTGTTAAATTTGTGTAAATTTTAGTGCACATGAGTAGAAGTGTGATGGCTACAAACCTGCAGCCGAAATCAAGTGTAAAAATATTGTGTAGATAGTGTGTAGACAGCCCCAATCTTCATGAGACTACCTAGTTTGCAAGAATGTTTTCATAATTGATCATAATCATTATTCGGAGTCGAGTTGTTACAGCTGTACTGCTCAAACCTTATCCCACGTTCGTTGGTAAATGTTTCAATGCCTAGGTTTTATTTTATGTTTTCCTTCTCTGGATATGTATTAACATTTTTGCTATGTGCAGTAAAATCTGAGAGGATAATACATTTTAATCTAAAAAGTAACTGTAATTTAATTTGATCCCTTTATGTGTAATGCTTTATAATATGTCCTAAACTATGCTTTGGTTCTAAAAATTTTCTCTCAAAAGTGACACATTGGGTCCATAACATTCCACACTAAAGTATCAGCTTTGCACACTCAATTTGCTTTCGTTATAGAAGCCGGTCAATGGTAGAGGTAGAGTTTTTCATCTAGCTCTTAGGAACGCAAAAAAAAAAATCATAGCTCCTAACCTTATGCTTTGTCTTTGAGAGTGAAGCCCGTTTAGAAAGAGCGCATGACTAGAAAGAGTGCATGATTATGATGTAAACAAAATACTGGCCATTTTCCTTCATTGTTAATCCAGAGCATTCATTATTCAAAATTGAGCATTCTACCTCTGTAGTTCCTGCTCAGCTTCCACCAAGTCATGTCGAGGCTAAGTTTTTGGTGTAAACAGATTAATTTAGTTTGTGTATAGATGAATTACAAATGGTTAAAACTGCCTGGCTATAATACTTAACCATTCATTCTGCATCTTGATGGGAACAAAACTGATTTATGTTTACTACAAAAACTATGCTGAAATCTAGCTGCCAGGTGTAGAATCTTATTGTTTTAGACTAAATGATTTGATCATACTGTATGTTACCAGTTGATGGAGGTCTTGTTGTCGAGATTTGTGGCAAGCAAGGAACCATTGCTTATGTGACCTGCAGCAAACACTATCATTCAGTGTGGTAGCCAATTACACTGTGGTTTCCTGCTTGTCATCCTAACCAAGCTTCGTCTAAAGCATCTAGCTGTGGGTCGGCCTTTGTACATAGGAGATACAGATATCATAATAATTAATAGTAAGAATATTAAATATCAAGGCAACTATATCTTGTTATAAAGCAGCACTATCACTAACTTTTTTGTGTTTTTCATGGAGGCAGAGAAGGAGCCCCAAGCTCCTTTTCAAAGGGACTCGAACTTCTATGGCACTTTTTTGGGTGCGCATCTTACACCTTTAAAAATAAATGTTTTCTCCAAACATTTGGAGAGTTTTGTTTTAGCCCTGCCTCTGATTCCATGTTCAAAAAGAGAAAATTTTAAGAAGTGGTCACAGTTTTATCATTTATTTTACAAGTTCAAGGTTTTTGAATCCAATCCAAGTGCTGGATTCAACAATAAAATGTTTGAAATTTTTAAAACCTTTTTTCTTACACCTGATCGTAAGAAATTTAGAACTTAGAATAGTAACTAAAGGAAGAAAATTATGTAAATATTTTTTTAAAGTGTAGTCTAAATAGAAACTTACAACTTAAAATTAATCTAGTTAATGCCTCACACTTAAAAATAAAGTCAACAGTAAAGTTTCAGTACTTACCTGAAAATGTGAAATAGTTGTCCAACCAATAATATTTTTCATAGCATCCAACCTCAGGAAAGAATAAACAGGCAACTCAGCCAGACACTTGAGTACTCTTATTTGCCAAGTGCCTCTTTTACTCTAATCAACTGACACAATACTTACGTTTACATACGATTGGTGTTCTTGGTTGTCCGATTTCAAGCAGGATTCCTACCAATGGCTCATGCTACGACCACAACGCGAAGGAACGCCTAGAGCACTCATATAATAATCATATTGTTATACACCACTTCATTCTCAAAAGACACTTGGCGAATTGGAGTACTCAAAGTCCAGGGTGAGTTGCCAGTTTTGCCTTGGCGGTGTTACTGGAGTCCCTTGAGGAGCAGACACGTGTAATTCTCATGAGCTAGCTGTATAATCATAGTTTGGCAAAGTATGAGTGACTGACCCCAGTTTTCGTAAGAAGCAAGACTGAATATGATAAGTAAATGAATCTAGTTTGTAGAATAAAGTTTCTAGCTTATAATGCCATCGCTAAAAAAGACTGAAAGAGTGTCCTCGTGGTTGATAAAGCACTCGGGCTGGTGTTGTTGAAGACTCCATTAGAATAAACCACACAGAACATCGAGAAAAAGTATAGAAGGAATGCGATAATTGCAAAGCATAATACTGTCATAAAATTGATGCTATTACAAAAACACAAGGTTTGATACCAAGCTATAAGGAAAAAAATTGAGATGGACTTCACCAGGTTGCCGTGAGGCTGACGAACTCGGAAGGAAAGGCTGAGTTACAGATTATGAATATCTCAATATGAGAGCTGCATGCACGTTTTGAATATCAGTGTATCATAAGAATATAGAGAAAAATGAAAGAAAGAACTCGAGGAATTGGTGCTTCGGGTACGAGAACCGAATTAGGCTGTTGACCGTGCATTGGCCATTGGTGTGTGCTGAACAGAAATAGTGTATACAGACATTTGAGTGTGTGGACAGTCATCAAGAACTGAGAGTGGGCTTCAAAAAGACTCGAAGTTTCTAAAACCTGACTTATAGAATTTTAAGTAATTCTGACTGCAATATGGAGAAAGGCAAGTGTTTAATGTCCTTTACAGGAGTCACACGCATCCATGTGTTGGTTCTTAATTACGGGCGATTTACACTATGGTGCCACATAATACCATATTACGCATCAGAACTATTCATATGGAGCGTATAAACTAGCATTATGATTTTAAAAAGTTAAGAAATATCTCATCTAAATTAGCGGACAAGGTCGGCGGTTACCTCTAAAGGCGCGATAAAACAAGGGGGAAACAACTGATGGACAAAGGTCGTGTTAGGAATTGAAACTTATATACTTATATTGAAACTTATAAAATATGTTTGACGTTTTGACCCTTATGTTCCCTCGCTTGTAAAACTTTAGAAACAGCCTTAACAGATGTCGATTTCTCAAGACAGGAATTGCGGCTTACTTGATTTATGGCTATGTAAGGATATATTAGAGGTTCCGAGTCCAATTATAGGCCTATTATAGGTTCGTTCATCCCCCCCCCCTCTCTCTCTCTCTCTCTCTCTCTCTCTCTCTCTCTCTCTCTCTCCTCTCTCTCTCTCTCTCTCTCTCTCTCTCTCTCTCTCTCTCTCTCTCTCTCTCTCTCTCTCTCTCTCCCTCTCCCTCTCCTCTCCCTCTCCCTCTCCCTCTCCTCTCCCTCTCCCTCTCCCTCTCCCTCTCTCCTCTCCCTCTCCCTCTCCCTCTCCCTCTCCCTCTCTCTCTCCCTCTCTCTCTCCCTCTCTCTCTCCCTCTTCTCTCCCTCTCTCTCTCCCTCTCTCTCTCCCTCTCTCTCTCCCTCTCTCTCTCCCCTCTCTCTCCCTCTCTCTCTCCCTTCTCTCTCCCTCTCTCTCCGCCTCTCTCTCCGCCTCTCTCTCCGCCTCTCTCTCAGCCTCTCTCTCTCAGCCTCTCTCTCCGTCTCTCCCTCTGCCTCTCCCTCTCCCTCTCCCTCTCTCTAATTGATTACCTATAGTCACTCGGCCTAAATACCGAACTTTTTGTGGGATCGGGTTAATATAAGACGATGATTATCACTGATATTAGTGTATGGTAATGTGGATAAGTATAATGCATGTCAACATTTCTGTATAATGTCTTATTCACATGCTTTGATATATTCATACGTCTATATATTCACATGAATGCTTACATTCCAACATTCTCACTCACAAATATTCACATCCACATGTATCTAAACGAGATCAAGCGAGCGAGAGAGCGAGCAATAGAGAGAGGGAGAGAGGGAGAGGGGAGAGGGAGAGAGGAGAGGGAGAGGAGAGGGAGGGGAGGGGGGGGGAGGGAGGGAGGGAGGGAAGGAGAGAGAGAGAGAGAGAGAGAGAGAGAGAGAGAGAGAGAGAGAGAGAGAGAGAGAGAGAGAGAGAGAGAGAGAGAGGGAGGGAGAGGGAGGGAGGGAGGGAGGGAGGGAGGGAGGAGAGAGAGAGAGAGAGAGAGAGAGAGAGAGAGAGAGAGAGAGAGAGAGAGAGAGAGAGAGAGAGAGAGAGAGAGAGAGAGAGAGAGAGTTTATTTTAAAGTTTATTTAGATAAATAGTACATAATCCAAATATATCCGACTCCTCTGACGTATCTAGGTATATTGCACTGTATAGAGATCCTTGGGCAAGATCTTTACAACCGCGTTCATATTATTTTACACATGCAAATTGTTTGTTTCTTTAGAATGTCCTTAATCACATGTTTTGTCACAGACATCATATGTCTGCTTTCAGAAAGGGCTCTGAAAGGTTCTATGTATTGACATTCCATTACATAGTGTTTCAAGTTATTCCCTATTTTTTCACAACATACTATACACTTTTTAAGCGAGTTAACCTTAGTTAAGCTATTGTGGACTCCCGTTCCCCGTAAATGTAATTGATATTTTCAGTTACCTCATTGTACATTTTAACTGAATTACTCTAAATGAGATATTTCATCTCTATTCTTTCTATTTATTCATGTCTTTATTCTAACTCTTTATTTGTTGTTGAGATGGACTAAAACAACATCAATGCTGCTGCCCGTTACTGGGTTCAAGGAACCATCAGTATATACTCTATGAAAATCATTATATTTTGCAATATCTGTTTAAAATCATCAATCCATTCTCAAAGTTGATGTGTTATTCTTTTAAAACTCATTTTCTTAATACTAACACCTATTTGCTATTACTTCCAAGGTTCTATTGCACATGACCTTGGATGTTTTGAAATAACCCAATAATTCTGTCATCTCTATCGCATTGCAAGTATTACCTACCCACGGAAGCTCTCTCATTGCTCTCTATTAAGCAAGATTAAGACATTTAGTTTTATTTTAAGAGAACCTTTTCTAATTTTCCTATATTAGTTCTTAGCAATGTTACTAATGGGTGTGGCCTATCACTCTCCTATACCACAAACATTTGTCTAAGAACATTTATGAATCCCTTATTTTCTTCTTTGTTATTGCTGCAATGGCCTAATTCTACAATTACACTACTATAAATTCCCCAATATCATACATTTTTCTTTCAACAAATACAATTATATTCAAACACTTGTAGTTCTTAATCCTTCATAGTTTTTAAAAATAATTTAACAATGCCTCTTGCTTCGCCCTTTACTCACAGTATGATACAACCTTTATTTTATTAACTAATATTACAAGGCCAACTTTCAAACTTCCCCAAATTTAACAAGAAATCGCTTTCATTGACCTTAATGATGGCGCTTGTAACAAAATATCGGCAGCATGTCCTACATATACCACCTGATAAGAATATTGTATTTTGGCAATAATGTTCATTGAAACATTAGATAACATTGGGTTTAGTAGTGCAGCTTGAGTACACATACCTAATTTCATTAACCTAGAATAGGAACCTTGAAAGAATGTAGACTATTTGCATCTGTCGTTTGTTAAAGTAATGAATAATATATCTAGAGAGAGAGAGAGAGAGAGATACTACGTAATGCACACGGACCTACACTGACATACTTTATGCATACAAGTCCATGCATCTGCATAAAACGATCACTTGTAGCCAGTGGCGTAGCTAGAGGGGGGGAGGGACATGGGGGACAGCTGCCCTCTCTCAAATAGTCAGTTACTAATGGACATGAGAGGATCCAGTTGAATTTCCAAGCGCGTGCATCGATGGGTACCCACATTGTCATCCTCATCACTACAACTACTTCTACTATTGTCATTTGTCTAGCTAAAACCGCTTAGCGCAGGGGTGGCAAACGCGGTTCGCCACACTCCTATTGTCAGCCGGTGTCACATTTGCTATTTCAGTCTTACAATCGGTTGTTTTACATGATTATCCCGGTCTTTCTTGTTGTTTTTGCAATGAATGGAATAGGCTACTGCATTTTTTACATTATCCATGTGGCCATTTCGCGACTGGATTATCTGGCACACATATTCTGTACTACTAGTGAAATGGTCCCCCTTGGATGAATGAGTTTGACAGCCCTGTCTTGCACTTGACTATTATGGTCAATTTGGTATTGCTTTTGAGAACAAAGTATTCACATATGAACATGACCATTCCTCCTTGATGACGTGTACACTTGTGCCATTTTTCTGGTGGCATTTAAGGTGTCTCTCGTGATCGGAGGCGAGATAGGCCCCTAAGCTCCGCCCACTCCTGTGACGTAATAGGAATGGCCACTGTTGATGTCTAGCTAGCTTGCTGTACTGAATTTTTCGACTGGTACACAGTAGGTTGGAATGTAATATCGAAGATGGTTTTTGATATATGTTGAGTTATACTGGGATGAGGCTAACCACATAAGTACAAATTCGGTGTTGCTTAAGCACAACCGTCGGAAAAGACGGCTCTGATATACCTATCAAAAAAATGTGTCACCCACTTCCTTCAACTGGTTATGGGGAAATGTGAGCTAAAAATAACGATGCTCTCATAAATTCTTTAAATTCCTGTATATATGCAAAGAAATCAAGAACAAATTTTTAAACAGTGCCAATTTCAAATATATATACACATTGGTACCTCTGGGTGCTAACTTCACTCATTCTTTGGCTCCGCTTGGGAACCAAATTAATTTTTCTCATTGGAATAAATGTAAATCCAATCAATCCGTTCACCGGCCCCAGAGACACAGTAATTTGTAACTTTTGTATCTTTTTATGAGTTTAAGTGTGGAAAAATACAGAAACGAATTAATGATAACCATAATTACAGAAAAACAGAGTAGCACTAAAATAAAACAATAATTGCACTGTATACTTACCTTTGTGGTTGACCGTTGCTGGAATGCATGGATGGAGATGGGATACTCTTTCGTGGGGAGGCTTTAGAGAACTGTTCTGATCCAAAATAACAACAGGCAACTCTGTGGGTATTTCTCGATTTTTTTATATTCATCTCGTGGGAACTGGTTAGATGGTTCTATTCTGAGGTACAGGTGAAGCAGCCGCACGCCTCACATGGTTCGGAAGCCTCGTTCGCGACCCGAAGCAAAATGTGATCGGAAATGGTGTTCGTAACCCAATTTAATCGTGAATAGGGACGTTCGTGTTCCAAGGTTTATGTATGTATAGCAACTTAAGAATAAAATTCATTCAAAATACTGAATCTGTGAGAGTGCGAGTTGTGAATTTTGAACCGTTCTCAAATTCTTTCTCTACTCCTTAGTGTTGCCAGCTCGTCCCATAACCACAGTTTTCTAATGTTGCAAGCATCTCTCTTCTCATCTCCCTTTGCCTCTTTGTTCCACTGATACCATCAGGCAGCGGGATTGTTTTCTGATGACGTCATTAATGAGTAAACCAAAGGCTCTGATCTGGTAACAAGCACCATTACTAGAACTAGTGATGGATTCCTTGCGACCAAACTGTCCTCGGTTGTGGGTATATTCTTAGGATTTGGGTCAGGCCATTTGACCTTACATCTGCCTGTGACTGTCTTTGATAGTGGTTATATGCCTTTTTTGTAGTATCCCAAAACCCCAGTTTGTTACATATGCCTTCTTTTCCAGCAGTTACTGCAAACGCGACGTCTCGTGCGACAGGAATCGAGTAGGCGGTAAACATTTATCGAGTTGCCAGATGCATTCTCTCTACTTCGGATATTTCATTCATATTCATGCGTATATTGGATATCTATAACACCACACAACCCACCATAAGATAACAAAAGCCATTTAGGAAATTATATTAAAAAGTACTGTGTACCGTTAGAAAAAATAACCAGTACAGTAAAACAGCTAACAGCCAACTGTGGCCCATTACGTAACAGAAGTGGGTGGAGCTTAGCAGCCTGTCTCGCCTCCGATCACGAGACACATTTTGGTGTCCCGGCGCGTCGCTAGACACCGTAATTCCCACCGGAAAAGATGGCAATAGTATCACCGAAGTTTGTACAAACATATAAATGTTCTTAATTTCACATGAAAAAAAATCAATAGGAAACCATTAATGGTTTTATTATGCTGGTATGATTTTCTATGAGAAAAACATTGTGGAAACTTCAATTAATATAGAAAAGTACATGACTAATGTGCATTATATTGTTTATAGGCTCCACAATACTCGGCTTCGCAAGCTTGCAGAAACTCTCATATGTATTTCTCAGATTCAACCAAAACATCTTTATTATTATTATTATTACATGCATTGTTCATCATATGAAAAGTAGAAGTTGCATCTGATGTTGCATCTTATCTTGCATCTTATCTTCTGCATCTTATATGAGCTCCCTGACCGAATGAGACAACTGGATAATTCCAATGACAACGGGCATTTACTTGTCTCATAGATTGAATTATATCAATATGTCAAGACACATAGTCTTTCTTTGATATTTTTGAGCCTGTAAGGTTATTTCGTAAGAGGTATAAAACAATTTTGATGACAATCATAATACTAAAGTCAATGCCATGTTAGATGACTTGGACACATTGAAAATTCTTACCATGTCGTTCCAGTGACCGTCATGATTGACTTAAAATTTTAACCATATCGAACGATCAGGTATTCGATGTACTACTAAATAGGTACAGAAAATTTTATGCAACTTGGTAATAGATTTTTTACCAAGCAATTTATGATGCGATTCATAATTAACGAAAATATAAATCGCTATCTGAGATTACGTAATATATATCAGAAAAACTATCACGCTCTGATTGGCTGGCTGAAGTGTACCATGTATCAAGGTAGATGCATGCAAGTTGTTACACCCCCCCCCCCACCCCATCCCAACACCCGCAAAAAAGGGTTTTACAGGTTCAACACGTTTCAATAATGTGCGCGCAAATGACAAACATGTATCAAAGTGTTAGGGGTTTCGGAAAAGCTACAAAATAAGGCTTCATCTTTACCCAAGCGGACATTAACCTCATATAGATGGGCTTTGACTCCCTAGGTTCTCCACACATTCGTGCTCGGACTCTCGAACATTTTTCATCTTTAAACGTCAATATTTATTTCTGTATCAACCTATTCCATCGGAGATTGTTTCAAAGACCCTAAAAAGGAAGATGGGCTTCAAGCAACGTCTCTGGTTCAGCTGTATAATACACAAGGCAATTCACCTAAAATGTGCGTACCTAAGTCAGCTGATGCATTGCCGCAGCGGTAATGGTTTTGCATTTTTTTCTTTCAATCATTTACTTGGTTATCTATTTTCGGTGTGTGGCAGGCTTTGTCAATGTTTCCATGATAATTCCAAAAATAGAAATAAAGCTATATGATTTTTTACTCAATACTGATAGTCACTTAGATGAAATCGATTATTTACTTTTCCCAAATACATAACCTTGTATTTATTCCACATTATCAGACACGATTCGGACAAATGTCATATATTACACATGTATCCTCTGGCTGATATAAACATTATTATAGTCACCATCATAATTATGACATTACTTTGGAGGGGAGCAATAGTATTTTCGGTGGTGGTGGTGGTGGTGGTGGTGGTGGTGGTGATGATGATGATGGTGAGGAGGAGTACCGGAGAAAATAGCTTAGATCAGAGGTTCTCAAAATGGGGGATCCGATCGACTGAGGGATCGGAAAGTGTGCTCAATCAGTTTCTGTGTCGCTGCCCCCACACCCCCAAGAAAGTGTTTAAAACACAGGAGGGGTAATCAATTTTGGGGTCAAAATTGATTACCCCTCATAGATTATCACTTACCTTTGTGCAAAAGAATATCCCTGCGGCTTTTTCTATGAATTGCAAGGGAACCTGTATAACCGAATGCTGCTTGAAGTCATGTAGGTCTTTCACAAGGCTTATTGGCTCCGGACCTCCAAATAATGTCTTACCATACACCTGCCAAACATAGGAGGTCCAAGAGGAACTCAAACTTCTGGGCCCCCAAATGTTTATCTTTGTCTCCGGGCACATATGACCCATCTTTCTATTTGCGGAATTTTATTTCTTTCAAAGAGGACTCAGTCTTTTCAGATGTTTGCTTCACTCCACATATCAACACGTTTTTAATCAGGCAAATATTGTTTCATTCTACATTATTATTGGAAATAACGCCTGGCACCACTAATGAAGAATTTGACTCAGCCAACCGATAGAACGTAACATTCCAAGACACTTTTCTTCTACAGCGTTTCTTTCGTAAACTAATAATAAGGGTAGTAGAACGAATGTAAAATTTAAACATTCCAGGCACATCCAGCGGCGAGGAGAATGACGCTAAATCGAGGAAGCGACGAAACAATCGGACGGAATTGTAGCGGATGACGTAATAAAGAAATCAAATGAGTAAATAAGAGTTGCACTTGGCCATGACGTGACAATAGATACTGGCGGTCAGTCTGTAGCCAATAAGAACTGTAATAATCACGTGACAAAAAGGCTGGACCTAAGGGAAGTCTGAATTTCAAATCAGTTTCGTAATGGATAGGTTGTCTATAGAGTGGTGTTCCACCTGTATCACGTAATATGAAAGAGCAAAAGTACTCCAAATACCTTTTATTCATTCAAAAGATTTCCAAAGCAATCAGAAGCATTATTGGTCTTTTCATATTAATTTACAAATCTACTAAGCAAATACAATATTTGCAAGTTGAATTCATCTTTATTATGCATTAATGAACTAGTTACCGTGGAGATATAGGGACAACCGTACTATGTGACTGGAATAGCACGTCGAAAAGTCATTACAGGGGTCGGATGAGATGAAGCTGTCTGCCACTCCCTGGATAACACGAACCTTTTTTACATCTATTATCTGATCCATAGACTGAACATGTTAATCCCTCTCTTTTACTTCATCGGTTTAGCATTCCAGCACGTGACGCGCTGCTTGTATCTTCGTGGTATAGATTGCGAAGACTTGTTCTGTTTGCCAGGCTGTCAAAGATGGGGATGCCTCTGTTGCTAGTAGGAAGGGCACCTCCTGTACTGTGACTTCGTTTCACTTTACAGAAGAATTCAAACGAACATGGTTAAATCTTGGGTCCGAAACCTTACAAAGTAGTGAAATTTGGCATAAACAGGGCGTTTTCACCTGGCATCCTTGAATGGGATTCCGGGGGTCCACTATACTTTTTCCATTAAATGGAGGGTTTCTTTTCATAACTATAGTGAGCCCAAAATTGGGACAGTCATTACCTCGGCAACGGAAATCCTAGAGCAATTATTTTTTATCTTATATTATTGAATATACCGGGGTTTATTTTGGCTTTTGAGGAATTTCTGACTTTGACTTAATAAGACTGGGTATTTTGAAAATGCGATTGCCGCTACGGTTTCTGTGCTAGTAAAACGTTAAGTTGGCCACACTTTTGTTCGTTAATTTTACGTGTTTATATCTCCACTAATACATTGTAGTTGCCGTTTGGCTCACATTACGAAATGGTAAATGTTATTCCGTAACTGAATAAAAAGTGTCTGACAAAAATGAAATGTTTTCAGTTTTTTTTAATAAACAGTAAAATATACTGTGCCGAAATATTAAAATGTTTGTAAACGTTGATACCTGGAACACAACCGTGGCCATTTTGAACGAATAAGGTGTAGGTCTTTTCTTTAGGGAAACATAGTGGTATGGAAGAGTTCCCATAACACAAGACAACAGAGCTCATCAAAGCTCGACGACCGTATATTAGTCTGCAGTTGTCTGTCGTGTATATTTCTTCTTTATCCTCTTTGTATTTATTATTTATTCAAGAATAAAATATTAGGTTTTGATTAATTTCTGCCTTACCCATTAAGATTTCCTTTACATGTAGATTGATATTCAAACTGGATATAAATGCCACTTGTGTTTTTATTATCACTGGATAATACTTAATACAATAAATGTAAATATCTATTGTGTTGAAGATATAACAGAAAATACATCTACACATGTATTCACATTTAAGCAATTATAACAAATGAGTCATTACAATGGAAGACGAGTAACATGATTGAAAATGCATTAACACTCCCATATTTCCAATATAACATATCTGAAACAATACAATTTTGAAAAATGAAGCAATTAAGATAAACTATGAAACACATAACAGCAGTCAATAATTATGGTTATATTTTTGACATCTTACTGGCTTTAAGGTATTCAGAAACATCAATAGTTCCTCGCACTCTTGTCTTAGACAACACCTCAAATAATTTGCAAACTTCTCATGACCCTTGAATTGTAAAGTCATAGAAATACATGCAAAGTTACATTGTATAGAGCAATTCTTTTTAATTTATATTATAAATATTTTAAATTACATATGCGCTAAAAATTGATCACAGAATCTATCTAGATCCTTTGTCCTTACACAAGCATAGCAATAACCTTATTCCACATGACCTGTGAAATACTTGGGTTGAGCGTCGCAAGGAGGAGTGTGGGCGAGCCAAGGTGATAACGAGACGCATTATAATTCTGCAAGAGTGTATGGCATGAAACCATCCAATTTAGAAACTGACTGAGAGTCTGAACCCATGCAGGTTGACCCGAAAGTGTCACCAGGGAAGGAAGGAGAAGACGATCTCGCAATGCTGGAGTCTCAGCAAGAACCTGCATATGATTTGTGGCCCATAAGCCTGACCACACAATAAGCCCCATCACTAAGAGATCGAGGTAGAAGGTAATGCGCTGCTGCTGCTCATGCATTGCAACGAGGTTATCATCTGTCTTTCTTTTTAGGTGATCTCTTAGACGTCCAAGTAGCTGCAGGAACCATGAGGTACTCTCATTTACAAGGCACCTAGTTACTAATGTGTTTGACATGACACTAAGCAGATGGGAGCGATCGCCAGGCAAAGAAGCTGCAGAGTCTACCAAGTCATTGAGCCAGGGCAGAGCCATTTCCTCTGGGTCCTTCTCTGCTACATGGCAACGTAGCACAGCTGCTCTGTACAATCTCTCATTTGTAACTTCCCACCAAAGTGATGGAGAGGTTAGTCGTTCTATGTGCTTTTGTGGAAGGTCAGCAACACATGCCTTATACGTGTTATATACCGCTTCATCTGTAGGGTCCATATTTTCATTTAGATGTTCAATAGCATTACTCAAAACATTTCTGTTAGTGTCAAAGATGAAGTCAGCAGTAAGGACTGGTTTTACCGACTCCAATAAAGCTTTCATATGACTTGGATCAGATATGCGTTGTTGGAAAATGTATGCTATGAAAGGCTGCAAGAAGTTTGGAGGGACTCCACGACCAATGTGATCTAACAGCCCAAAAAGTGTAATTTCATCTTCTTTGGTTAAGCCATTGGTAGGTGCTGGTAACATCCACTGGCTTATCAGATTACATGCAGAGGGGGACTTGTTACTTTGTCTTGCAGCAATTCTAAAGAGACTATGTCGAATTCTTGTTGTCCAATCAGAATTTGAAACTGACTGGGCTGCAGAAAGTACCTTTTCCAAAAATATCCAATCTAGAGCTGGATATGGCCGTGGCAATGGCTGGCCCAAAGATTCCATTGCTAATACAGCACACCTTAGCAATCTCTTCTTTGCATCTACTTCTGTGCAGTTTTCCAACATGTCAGGGAAGTCTATAAGGAAATTCACAAGAGTTCTCAACGTCGAGGTGTCTTTGAGGAAACTGTAAGAAGGAGGCTCTGGTTGACCACCACTACCCTTGACACCTCTGCGCTTTGCCTCCTGAACAGCTGTCATGTAGATTCCTTTTGGCAGTCCAGCTACTTCTCGTGCAACTAGAGATTTAATGAAGTTCTGCACATAAGGGATGTGGGCTTCTGGGCATCCCTTCATCAGCTTAATCCAGCCTACAGCAGGGACATAATCTAAGACATCCACTGGGTTACGTGCAGCTTCAAAGGGTGTTGCGGCCATGCTGGGTGGCAATTGGTGTCCTTCCCTTGCATATTTTGGTAACATTCTCAGAGTATAGCTGCCATATTTGTAATTTTCCAGTGATTTATATGCTGCTTCCACTACATCTATACTATGATGATGACTTACCCAATTCCACAGAATTATAAGAGAGTTCTCTGTGAATTTCTCATACTCTGAGCTCTCTACATGGAGTGTTGGGACAAGTCCTAGGAGATTACATAATTTTACTGTAATTTCAGGTCTATTGTCTCTCACCAATTTGGGTGCAATAACTCGCCAAGTGGTTCGCAAATCTATGACTTGGTTGGAGCATAAAGCATATATACCATCAAGGGCTATCAGGGCTTGAGCAGTCCCCTCATTACCGCGGCATTCATTCAACACTTTTGAGAGCAGCGGCAGCAATTCCTCACCATGCTGGGAAGGTCTGAAGAGAAATAACATTATTTGTTGACTATCTCAAAATATGAACAAAGCAATAAAACTCTAGAATAATAATATAAAATATAGAATCTGAACACTACCAAAAATCAATTATATGATTGTAGATGAACTCACAATCACTTTTCATTCACTGCATATGAAAATCATACATGAACTTTCGGCATTTGTAATATCAGTGCATTTATTCTACTGTCTTGTAACATTACATAAAACAAACTTACTTTGATTTACAAATACTGGTGACAACAAATGCCCTTGCAATCTGAACTTCTGGAGAATTTATTGACCTATCATTGATCAGCTGTGACAGGTATGAGTAAGTTCGAGGTTCTACAGTCCACAGATCATGTACAAGACGCAGGACAAGTGGGCGTAGGGAGCCAGACCCCCACAGAGCAAGGAGGGTCTTCAGCACCAATGCAACACACAGCTGTAGTGAAAATGTAGGGTTATATCATCTATTAATGGCTTGTGGTATATATCTTTGATTTCAGAAAACTTAACACTAGTACATTTGATAACTTGGCATTTTATAAACATTCTAACAAAATATCAACACTGTTCCATTCTCTATTACAAAGTATACTAAGAATCTTCTGTCACACCTTATTAACTGCTAATGATGGTAGAGTGTACAGTATTGTGAGACGTGTCGCTGGATCAGGTTCACGACCCAGTCTGTAGAGGACCATTGGGAACACTTCTAAAGAGAGGGACTTCTTCTTCATCACTTCCTTTTCTAGAACCTGTAGAAGAGTATGAAAATAAACCATGTATAGATATACAGATTCACACATACCCACGTGTGTATGTGCGCGCGCGCGCGTGTGTGTGTGTGTGTGTGTGTGTGTGTGTGAGCATGTGAGTGTGAGTGTATGTGTGTGCAAGTACTAACTAATATAGTAAAATCAAGTGATATTATGAATGCATCATCATACATATTTGTAAACAATATTGCAGTGCATATATATGAATAAATAAGTAAATAAATAAATAAATAAATAAATAAATATATATATATATATA
>NW_020870125.1:989683-1005876 GCF_003789085.1 Penaeus vannamei | reverse complement strand
TGTGTGTGAGTGTGTGTGTGTGCTGTGTGTTTTGTGTGTGTGAGTGCGTGTGTGTGTATATATGTGTGTGTGTGTGTGAGTGTGCGTGTGTGTAATATATGTGTGTGTGTGTGTGTGTGTTTTGTGTGTGTGTGTGTGCGTGTGTGTGTATTTGTGTGTGTGTGGGTGTGTGAGTTGCGTGTGTGTGTGTGAGTGTGTGTGTGTGTGTTGTGTGTGTGTGAGTGTTGTGTGTTGTGTGTGTTTGTGTGTGTGCGTGCGTGAATGTGTGTGTGCTTGTGTGTGTGCTTCTAACCTTGGTCTCTCTGTCGTTGCTGCGTTCCAATGTGTTATTCTCTTCTTTATTCATATTATGTCAACTTAATGGCGTTGTGTCCCGAAACAGTTTACATATGACGTGTCCAGTGTCATTTCTTTCCAATCCCTTTGAGCAATGATTTTCTTGAGCCTTTGAGAGTCACGGAGCCTTTTAGAATCTAATGGAAGTTATGGACTCCCTTCCCAGGAATTTTCAAATAAACACAATTTTGAGAAAAAAAACTAATTTTGAGGAATTCAAAAAAAGAAAAAGGTTTGATTGTCTCCACGTTTATGTGTGTGTGTGTGTGTGTGTAAATCTTCCATTATTCTACAATAACTCTTTCCCCATCTTATTTATGAATTGCCTCCAATATTTCTGCTATCTTTACAGTCAAATGCCTTTTCATTTCCGTATGTTTCTCTACTCGTTCCTACGTTGTTTTGTTTACATGTTCACCCGTGCCTTAATAAATAATAATAATAATAATAAACGAAATAATATGCAGGAAAAAAAAAAATGGACCACGGACAAATTACTTGAGAAAAACAGTGTTGTGTTCATGTGCTGAAATCATGCTAAAAGATATGGAGAGAACGGCGAAGACTGGAGAAAAGAAAGAAAGAAAGAAATATAAAAGAAAGGAAAAGACGAAATTGATATATGTTTAATGTAGGCTAATTATTCGTATCAATCTTTCCATTCTCTCACAGACCACTTAATATTTTTCCTCATGTAATTTGGCCCTCAGTTCATTTTTTTTTCTTTCTTTTTTCTTCTCGGAAACTGCATTGTTTGAAGACTTTAGGCAGAATAACAAGAAGATAATGAATGAATCAATTTATCTATTCATTATTTGTGCTTTCACTTTACTGTGTCTACTGGATCATCACATCAACCTAACCTAATGTTTATTTCACCTTCACGGGATGCGCATGCCTCTATACGGGATTCCCTGTCTACATATTCTCAGAAACTGCTAACAGTCTATCCTGTGTTTATTTGCTCAAATGAGACTCGGTTTTGCATTGTCTTAGCTTTTATTTCTCCGTTCATCCAAGCCCAGACTTCAAACTTTATTTTGTCTCTTAGTTTTTTTTTTTTTTTATTTTTTATGTGAGTTGTTGAAAAGACAAATATATCTATCGTTAGCTAAGTTTGTGAGTGTTTGTGTGTGTGTGTGAGTGTGTGTATGTGTGTTATGTTTATGTGTGTGCGTTTGCATGTGTGTGTGTTTGTTTGTGTATGCGTGTTATGCTTGTTTGTGTGTGTGTGCTTGTATTTGTACGTGTGTGTATTTGTATTTGTACGTGTGTGTCAGTTCATGTTATCATCAGCATTTGGGAGCTAACGCCGGACGGGGGCGCATAACCGCACCCACACTTCGTTTCCACCTACGAGGATCCCTCATGGCGAGCCGCCAGTCAAGGACCGCGACCCATCTCTAGTTCCCACGTTAACTCCGATCAATCTGCCCAAGCCACGACTTCCTAGGTCGTCCCATCGGCCTCCTTCACCCCATGTTCTCTCAAATAGCGACAACCAAGAGGGCCAGGATCCTCCCGAGGTGCCCGCATGGCCTGAGTTGGCGGTCGCGGAAACACAAGTAACGTCCCATGCCAGTCTCATGGCGTAACCGTTGGTTTGAACACGCGGCCCCGCCACCTGTACCCCATGATGCGGCGCAAGAACCTGTTACAGAAGGCATCAAAACGAGTTTCCAAAGCACAAGATAGCGTCCTGGTTTAACTAGCGTAGAGTAAAAGTGTCGGTATTAGGGCCTTGAAGACACGTAGCTTGGTCCTCCTGTCCACAGGTACTGGCATCTCCAAAATACAGGTTGGTCCTCAGTTTCCTCGTTTCGTGGATACACCGATAGAAATCATGTACAGTATCTACAATTGTCTTGCATGTGTTCCTTTAGGCCTAGTTATTTTCATGTACGTCATAGAAGTGTCTTGTGATGTTTTAGATTATGACAATATATACTGCATTAACATATGTGAGTGACCGGTGCTTATATACGTACGTACATGTAGTGTATTTAGGTGTGTCCCGACTTACGTCAAAGTTCGGGTTACGACGCCATCGTAGGAACGGTCTCCGTCGAAATCGCGGACTCCCTCTACTCTTGTCGGAGAGTTCATGACCCCTGCTGCCTGGTCAATCCGTCTACTGACTTCCAGGTCTGACGGGAACTACACGACCAAGTGCAGTTCATGACTCATGAATTATCTCATAATGATCTCCCTCTCATTATTATCGCCCTCTCATAATTATCTCCTTCCCTTGATTTAAGACTCACATTCATCGTCTTTTGTGTTTCCAGCTGACATAAAAAAAAGTATCGCATTTCAAAACTGATTTTGAAAAAAAAAAATCTATAGAAATTTTCCCATAAAAAATCCTTTGCGATACATACGCTGAACACATGTAAAAACAAAAACAACAACAACAACAACAAAACTGATATCTGAAGTTATTCATTCTCACTGAATCCATTTCTAAAGTTATTCCCTTTCATGCTCTCTCTCGCTCTCTCTCTCCCTCCCCCTCTTTCTCTCTCATGCTTTCTTTCTCTCTCTTTCTCCCCCCCCTCTCTCTTTCTCTCTTTCTTCCCCTCCCCCCCCTCTCTCTCTCTCTCTCCCTTCCCCCTCTTTCTCTCTCATGCTTTCTTTCTCTCTCTTTCTCCCCCCTCTCTCTTCTTTTCTTCCACCCCCCCCCCCTCTCTCTCTCTCTCTTCCTCCACCCCCGTCTCTCTCATTCACTTACGACAGAAAAACAAAGAAAAACAAACACCCAAACCAAAACAAAAAACAAACAAAAATAATAACAAACAAATACCCAAACCAAAACAAACAAACAACAAAAAACAACAACATAGTAACGCAAGAACAGTCAAATCAGCTGTTTTCTTCCCGGTATTCTGCAGCGGATCTCTGGTCGAGCCGCCAGTGGGATGGGTTTCCCGCCCAAGATGACGCAAGACCCATTTCTTTTCCTGTTAGCATGGGGTTGCGAAAGAAGTAGAAGGAGAGAGGAGGAAGGAGGAGAAGAAGGGAGGAGGAGGAAGAGGAGGGGGGGAGGGGAAGGGGAGGAGGAGGAGGATAAGGAGGGGAGGGGAAGGGATGAGGAGGGGGAGGGAGGGGGGAGGAGGAGGGGAGAGGGGGGGAGGAGGAGGGAGGGGGGAGGAGGAAGGGTAGGAGGATGAGGATGAGGAGGGGGAGGAGGAGGGGAGGGAAGGAGGAGAGGAGGGGAGGAGGAGAGGAAGGATGAGCAGCATGAGGAGGGGGAGAGGAATAGGAGGAGGAGGAGGAGAAGAAGAAGAGGGGAGGAGGAGGGGGAGAAGATGGAGGAGGAGAGTAGAAGAAAGAAGGAGGATTATTATTAGAAGAAGGAGGAGGTGGAGGAGAAGAAGATGAAGGAGGAGGAGGAGGAGAAAGAAGGAGGAGCAAAGAAAGAAGGAGGAGGAGGAGAAGAAAGATGTTATTGGTTTATTTTACTCTCTCTCTCTCTCTCTCTCTCTCTATCTATTTATCTATCTATATATTATATGTGTGTGTGTGTGTGTGTGTGTGTGTGTGTGTGTGTGTGTGCATGTATACACGCACACACCCATATATATAATGTATGTCTGTATGTACAAATAAATGCACACACACACACATATACATATACATATAAAACATACATATATATACATACACACGCACACACACACACACACACACACACACACACACACACACATATATATATATATATATATATATATATATATATATATATATTACATATATTTTTTTTCTTTTTTTCTTTTTCTTTTTTTATGTTATACATATGTATATATACATATACATGTATGCATATTTATATATGCATGTTCATATATTTTAAATCTACAGATATGTATGTATATATGAATACAATTCTATACAGATACAGTAAAATGCAAACAAAAAATGCCGCACTCATACAGTAAAAGTAAAGAATCGACTTTGCAGTAAATTACGTATGTAGAAAATATGCACAAAAAAAAAAAATGTGTTAGATTCCGAATAAAAAACGAAACCGAAAACAAGACAACAAGCAACTCGATAACAAGTCTCCGATTCAGTTGCCTGTGACCTTCGTCGAGTGAGGAGGTGGCACACTTCAGCGCTGCAGTCAAGTAAGGCGCATCTCTCACCATGTTCATTGAAAAATGTTCGTTCTCTTGATACCATGCGTGGCATTTTGGTTGTAATTTGTCAACTTATGTTATTGATCATAGAGTCATAGTTTATCACCCGTTATTTGGTATTTAAAAACTTCCCTTGTCGCCAATTTAGGGTTATTAGTGTCTCCGTTCTCCTATCTAACCAAGGTGCGGATCGTTCACTGAAAACTAAAATTCAACTTTCAAGGTAAACTCTCTGAACTTAAAATTACCGAGACAAGTTGCACCGTTACTCTCCTGTACATCCAGTTTTAATCTTTATTTAAGGGAAGGAAAGCAAAACTTGAGTTGAAGTAATTCTTTCTTTCTTTCAAAGTACACCAAAATGCATAAAAAGAAAGAAGGAAAAGATATTCAAAGTACACCAAAATGCTAAAAAAGAAAAAAGGAAAAAATATTCAAAATATACCAAGAAAAAAAAAAAGGTAAAAAATACTTAATTCGCTCAGGTCTTCTACCTAGGATTAATTGCAAAACAAACGCCTCTTCTATAAACAAACAAAACAAAAGAAAAATTACACATCAAAAAAACAAACAATAAACGAAATAATCATCATCAATGAAACAAAAGAAAACCACAAAGAAGCCCTCTACGGTATCAGTAAAAGAACCGAAATCGCAAATGGCAATAAAGGCAATGATATCCAAGCGCAAGCGTAGTGAAAAAACTTTGGCCAAGAAGTCATCAACCTCTCTCGCGTTGCCTGTGAAGTGAAGCCACTTCCTCTTCGCTGCTGGTGTATGAAAACAATGACAAGGATTATAGTGATAGGAAGAATGGTAATAGTTTTAATGATAGTGTTAATGATGACAGTGAGGATAATTATGTTTCTGGTAATGTTGATGATAATGATTATGATATTAGTAATCACGTTGATGAGGACGTAGCAGTAATTAGCAATAAGAAATGAAATAAATTAGATTTCACATAAAGAAATTCCTTTTAAATAAATAAATACATTTCATATAGTGATTTTCACATAAATCCGCACATTTCATATTAATAAGTAAGTTTTACATTAATAAGTAAATTTCACATTAATAAATAAAGTCCACTTAATGGAATAAATTCCACATAGATAAGTAAATTTCAGATATTTAAAAATCCCATAGATGCGTAAATTTCACATGAATCTAAAAATTCCACATGAATAAATAAATTACAATAATTAAAGAAATTTCAAATAAGTAAATGTCACAGGGGTATATAAAATTCATCTAAATAAGAACATTTCACATAAAATACGTTAATTATACATAAATTTCCCCCGTAAATATATATCTAAATAATATCAAAATAACAAAATTTCACATAAATGCATAAATTAACATAAACTGTTTTATTTACATATTACGCAGATTTCAAATAAATGAAATTTCATAATCGGAAATTTTACATGAATAAAAAAAATCACATATGAAGAAGAAAAAATTTCTCGGAAATACTTAAATTTCTCATAATTCTTTTATTTACAAAATACGTAAATTTCACACAAATACGAAAATTTCACAAAATAAGAAAATATCCCATAAATAAGTTAATTTCACAAAAATAAGAAAATATCCCATAGATAAGAAAAAGTCACCAAAACAAGAAAATATCCCATAAATAAGTAAATTTCACAAAAAATAAGAAAATATCCCATAAATAAGTAAATTTCACAATAAAAATATCCCATGAAAAAAAATTTCACAAAAAATAAGAAAATATCCCATAAATAAGTAAATTTCACAATAAAAATATCCCATAAATAAGAAAATTTCACAAAAATAAGAAAATATCCCATAAATAAAAGTAATCACAAAAAAAAATCCATAAATAAGAAAAAATCACAAGAATAAGAAAATATCCCACAAATAAGTGAATTAAAAAAACAACAACAAATAAGTACATTTCAACAAAAATAAGAAAATATCCCATAAATAAGAAAATTAGCAGAAACAAGAAAATATCCCATAAATTAGTAAATTTCACAAAAAAATATTCCACAAATAAGTAATTTCACAAAAATAAGAAATTCACAAAATTTCACAAAAACAAGAAAATATCCCATAAAATTAGTAAATTTCACAAAATAGGAAAATTTCACACAAATAAGAAAAATATCCTAAATACGTAAATTTCACAAAAAATAATAAAATATCCCATAAATTAGTAAATTCGCAAAAAATACGAAAATATCCATAATTACAAATTTCGCAAAAAATAAGAAATATCCCATAAATACGAAATTTCAAGAAAATTATGAAAATATCCCATAAATATGTAAATTTCACAAAAATAAGAGATTCATAAATACGTAAATTTTCACCCAAAAAAAAAAGAAAAAATACCCATAAATACGAAAATTTCAAGAAATATGAAAATATCCATAAATATGTAAATTTCACAAAAATAAGAAAGAATTCATAAATACGTAAATTTCACCAAAAAATAAAAATATCCCATAAATACGTTAATTTCACAAAAATAAGAATCCCATAAATATGTAAATTTCACATCAAAAGAAAAATTGACTCTGCGATTCCCAGCATAGAATTAACCAGCCTTTATATCTATTTTCAAATCTATTCTGTTATGCGTACATTTGCGTTTTTTGTGTATATTATTCTGCGTTACCCTGAGTAGATTAAACTGCCTCTCTCTTTATTTCACATCCTTTCTATTATTTATACATTCCTTTTTTTGTATTCTGCTTTACCCTGCATAGATTAAACTACCTCTATGTTAATTTCACATCCATTCCATTATTATATATATTCGCGTCTTTATTATATCATTCTGCGTTACCCTGCATATGATTAAACATTCTATTATTTATACATTCTTTTTTATTCTTTGTTTACCCTGCATAGATTAAACATTCTATTATTATATACATCTGTTTTCTATTATTTTATTTATTCTGCGTTACCCTGCCTCTATCTTTAGTTTAAACATCCATTCTATTATTTATACATTCGTGTTTTTTCCCTTCTGCATTACACCTTCTTCCTTCAATGAATTGGTTGCACTCAAACTAACCGACTCGACCCGAAGACTCCAGGACTCTGATTTGTGAGTCGAGTTGGTCGGTTTCCTCGGAGGGTTTGTCATCGGTTTGCGGTTGTCGGGATTTCCAAGGTCTTCAACCCTCTCTTCGTAAAAATACCGTTTATAGTCATATTACGTATGATTTGTTATTATCTTTTTATGGGTTTGAATTGGGTTTGTTTATCTGACATGTATATGATATACTCTTTTCGTCTCTGATCACACACACGCACTCTCTCTCGCTCTCTCTCTCTCTCTCTCTCTCTCTCTCTTTCTTTCTTTCTTTCTTTCTTTCTTTCTTTCTCTTTCTCTCTCTCCCTCTCTCTCCCTCTCCTCTCCCTCTCCCTCTCCCTCTCCCTATCTCTATCTCTTTCTCTTTCTTTCTCTCTCACACAGACACACACACGCACTCTCTCTCTCTCCTCTTCTTTTTCTCTCTCTTTCACACACACACACTCCCCCCCCCTCTCTCTCACATATACACACATACACACACACTCACTCTCTCTTCCTCTCTCTCTCTCTCTTTCCCTCTCTTTGTCCCACACACAAATATTAGCCTTTGACCAAGATCTCCCCATCCACGCCCCTCCCAACAGCATGCAAATCGTCCGTCGCAGCCTTCCTGTTGGCGGCGCTGTCTGCCGGGGACGCTCTCAAGGGGCCGCGACACGCCCAGCAGGAGTCCCCAGCAGGAGACGAGCAGGTGGCTGTCCGTCTCCCCCAGGGCACCATCCTCACCAGGAGGCTCGAGGCAAGGGATGGCAGCCCTTACTATCCTCTGATGGGGGTTCCTTACGCCAAGGCTCCTGTGGGAGACTGAGGTTCAAGGTGAGATCTGGAGGGGGATTCGTGGGTTCGTTAAAGGGGGTTTCGAGAAGGTTGTTTTGGTGAGTGTTGCGAGAGGAGAAAGGAAAAGAAATGAAGGAAAATAAAGATGTAAGGTTCGCCGTAAGTATTGTGAGAAATAAAGAAAAGAAGAAAAATGAAGATGTAAGGAATAATAAGTATTATAGGAGAGAAAGGAAAAGAAATGAAGGAAAATAAAGATGTAAGGCTCGCCGTAAGTATTGTGAGAAATAAAGAAAAGAAAAAATGAAGATGTAAGGAATAATAAGTATTATAGAGGGAGAAAGGAAAAGAAATGAAGGAAAATAAAGATGTAAGGCTCGCCGTAAGTATGTGAGAAATAAAGAAAAGAAGAAAAAAATGAAGATGTAGGAATAATAAGTATTATAGAGGGAAAAGGAAAAGAAATGAAGGAAAATAAAGATGTAAGGTTCGCCGTAAGTATTGTGAGAAATAAAGAAAAAGAAGAAAAATGAAGATGTAAGGAATAATAAGTATTATAGAGGGAGAAAGGAAAAAAAATGAAGGAAAATAAAGATGTAAGGCTCGCCGTAAGTATTGTGAGAAATAAAGAAAAGAAGAAAATGAAGATGTAAGGAATAATAAGTATTATAGAGGGAGAAAGGAAAAGAAATGAAGGAAATAAAGATGTAAGGCTCGCCGTAAGTATTGTAGAAAAATAAAGAAAAAAGAAAAATGAAGATGTAAGGAATAATAAGTATTATAGAGGGAGAAAGGAAAAGAATGAAGGAAAATAAAGATGTAAGGCTCGCCGTAAGTATTTTGGAGAAATAAAGAAAAGAAGAAAAATGAAGATGTAAGGAATAATAAGTATTATAGAGGAGAAAGGAAAAAAATGAAGGAAAATAAAGATGTAAGGCTCGCCGTAAGTATTGTGAAATAAAGAAAAGAAGAAAAATGAAGATGTAAGGAATAATAAGTAATTAATAGAGGAGAAAGGAAAAGAAATGAAGGAAAATAAAGATGTAAGGCTCGCCGTAAGTATTGTGAGAAATAAAGAAAAGAAGAAAAATGAAGATGTAAGGAATAATAAGTATTATAGAGGGAGAAAAGGAAAGAAAAATGAAGGAAAATAAAGATGTAAGGCTCGCCGCTAAGTATTGTGAGAAATAAAGAAAAGAAGAAAAATGAAGATGTAAGGAATAATAAGTATTATAGAGGGAGAAAGGAAAAGAAATGAAGGAAAATAAAGATGTAAGGCTCGCCGTAAGTATTGTGAGAAATAAAGAAAAGAAGAAAAATGAAGATTAAGGATAATAAGTATTAATAGAGGAGAAAGGAAAAAGAAATGAAGGAAAATAAAATGTATTAAGGCTTCGCCGTAAGTATTGTGAGAAATAAAGAAAGAAAGAAAAAATGAAGATGTAAGAGAATAATAAGTATTATAGAGGGAGAAAGGAAAAGAAATGAAGGAAAATAAAGATGTAAGGTTCGCCGTAAGTATTGTGAGAAATAAAGAAAAGAAGAAAAATGAAGATTAAGGAAATAAGTATTATAGAGGGAGAAAGGAAAAGAAATGAAGGAAAATAAAGATGTAAGGTTCGCCGTAAGTATTGTGAGAAATAAAGAAAAGAAGAAAAATGAAGATGTAAGGAATAATAAGTATTATATATAATAATATTATGGTAAGTATTATGAGGAATAAAGAAATAAACACAAATATTTGAGTTCGTTAAGGAAAAAAGAAAAGAAAAGTAAGAAAAAGATGTAAGGAATTCCATAAGTATAACTTGGTAAGTGTTGCGAGGAAAAAAAATAAAAGAAAAAATAAATATTAAGGAACACCGTAAGTATAACGGTAAGTATTGCGGGAATAAAAAAAAAAAAAAAAAAAAAAAAAAAAAAAAAAAACATGTATTAGTTGGTAAGTAAAAAAAAAAAAAAAAAAAAAAAAAAAAAAAAAACATGTAAGGAACTCTGTAGGAATCATTTGGTAATAACTGCGAGTTAAAAAAGAAAAAAAAAATCAACAACGCCAAAAACAAAACAAACAAACAAACAAAAAAGATGTAGGGATTTTTAAAGTATTATTTGGTGAGTATTACGAGAAAAATATAAAGAAAATAGGATAAAAGAAAAACGAAACAACATAGTGAATAGATACTGTTAGATAAAGTAGATGTAAGGAACTCCTCAAGTATTATTTTGTAAGTATTTCGCGGCAACAAACAAACAAACAAACAAAAAAACACAGCGAATGGATTTTAGATGAGGAAGTAGATGCAATGAAAGAAATAAAAGAAAAAAAAATGAAAAAACGGAACAAATTCAAGAACAAGAAAAAAACAGATAGTGATAAATGAGTTAATGTTTACGTTGATAATGCTATTGCTAGTAATATTAGCCCCATTAAATAGATTTATCAAGAATGCGCCTTTAAACCAAACGATACGTAGACCAAGGATTAATATGTATGTTAAGGGCTCTACTTATCGACAAAATTTTTGAATGTATTGTTCAATACGAATGTGTATATATATATGTATATATATATATATATATATATATATATATATATATATAATATACATAATATATATATATATATATATATATACATATATATATTATATATATATATATCTCTATATATATCTCTCTATATATACATATATATATATATATATATATATATATATATATATATATATATATATATATATATATATATATATATATATATATTATATATATACATTCGTATGGAACAATACATTAAAAAAAATTGTCGATAAGTAGAACCCTTAACATACATATAATCTTTGGTCTAAGTATCGTTTGGTTTAAAGGCGCATTCTTGATTAAAAAAAAAAAAGAAAAAAAGAAAAAAAAATATATATAAAAGTAAAGAGAGAATTAGAATTGTTTATCTACATCTATCTATCTATTATCTATCTAATCTATCTATCTATCTATATATATATATATATATATATATATATATAGAGAGAGAGAGAGAGAGAGAAGAGAGAGAGAGAGAGAGAGAGATAGAGATAGAGATAGAGATAGAGAGAGAGAAAGAGAGAGAGAGAGAGAGGGAGAAGAGAGAGAGAGATAGAGAGAGAGAGAGAGAGAGAGAGAGAGAGAGAAGAGAGAGAGAGAGAGAGAGAGAGAGAGAGAAGAGAGAGAAAGGAGAGGACTCACACAGGTTCGAGTCCTAATACCGGTTCGAGGACGAGCAGGGCATTCACTCTGAGAAACGGTTTCCACCGGCCAAACCTAACCGTCACGAGGAATTTGTGATCCAATATCAATGAAATAGAATAGTCAAAGTAAGAATGGAATATTTGCAACTAGTCAAAAATTCCCTTTCTGTTGCAAAAAAAAAAAAAAAAAAAAAAAAAAAAATCGAATTAGACTGATTGACTGCATAATATTTTTTTTAATAATTTATCATATTGGTGTTGCTTTTATTGCATTTGTCAGAACATTGGAAGACGAAAATTCTGATATAACTTGACTGGTAAATTAACTGGTTATCAGCCTTGAATCTTTATTATTACTTCTCTTTGAATACAGTTAAAAACAGGCTCTCAGCATCAGGTTAATGTTCGCCAGGTCAGTACCTCATATTCTATTGAGAATATTGCATTATATGAGTTATAAAACATGACACTCAAAAATCGCCTATTTAGGTATTTTTGTACCGTTTTTTTCTAGATATTCGGGAAGTTTCTCAGACGCCATTTTAAATCATGTGAATATCTTTGAAATCTTCGCCATGTTCATCTTTTATCTTAGGGTAATGCAAAGTAATGATTTTAGCAACGTTAACCACGAGATTTGTCATAAGTATTCCCGCAAGCATATGAAACAGCTGACGTATGAGAGAAAAGAAAATAGATATTCACTTCCTATTTGAATGAAAAGAAGATATTCATTCCTTTTTCCATCTTAATTCATCCCGTGGAGGTGAAGAACAGGATAAAGGTCGTAACAAGCACACAGGCTATTTACCTCCGTTGTTTATGAAAAGGACAGGAAACGGGAAACAGGGGAAAAGTCTTTTGATAGGACAGGCTAGGACTCGAGCACCGGTCGTGGGCTTCTATGTGACTAATGTCCAGTGGAATAACAAGTCCAGTGGAATAACCCATGTAATATTACCATTGGGTTAGGTCTAGCTTTATTAAATTGAAAGTAAAGTCAAACTGTCCTGACAATTATGATTTTCTTTGTTAGTATTATTGAAGTTACTAATTACTTTTTTCTTTCTCTCTCCTTTCCTCCCTTCCATCCCCATCCCCTCACTCCCTTTCCTCCATCCCCATATCCCCTCACTCCCTTCCTCCCTTCCATCCATCCCTCACTCCTTCCTTCCCTCCATCATCCCCTCACTCCCTTCCTCCCTTCCATCCCCATCCCCTCATACCCCTTCCTCCTTCCATACCCATCCCCTCACTCCCTTCCTTCCTTCCATCCCCTCACTCCCTTCCTCCCTCCATCCCCATCCCCTCACCCTTCCTCTTCCATCCCCATCCCCTCACTCCCTTCCTCCCTTCCATCCCCATCCCTCACTCCCTTCCTCCCTTCCATCCCCATCCCTCACTCCCTTCCTCCCTTCCATCCCCATCCCCTCACTCCTTCCTCCCTTCCATCCCCATCCCTCACTCCCTTCCTCCTTCCATCCCCATCCCCTCCCATCCTCCCTTCCTCCCTTCCATCCCCATCCCCTCACTCCCTTCCTCCCTTCCATCCCATCCCCTCACTCCCTTCCTCCCTTCCATCCCCATCCCCTCACTCCCTTCCTCCCTTCCATCCCTCATCCTCCTTCCATCCCCATCCCCTCACTCCCTTCCTCCCTTCCATACCCATCCCTCACTCCCTTCCTCCCTTCCATCCCCATCCCCTCACTCCCTTCCTCCCTTCCATCCCCATCCCTCACTCCCTTCCTCCCTCCATCCCCTCACTCCCCCTTCCATCCCCATCCCTCACTCCCTTCCATCCCCATCCCCTCACTCCCTTCCCCTCCATCCCCATCCCTCACTCCCTTCCTCCCTTCCATCCCATCCCCTCACTCCCTTCCTCCCTTCCATCCCCATCCCCTCACTCCTTCCTCCCTTCCATCCCCATCCCTCACTCCCTTCCTCCCTCCATCCCATCCCCTCACTCCCTTCCTCCCTTCCATCCCCTCACTCCCTTCCTCCCTTCCATCCCCATCCCCTCACTCCCTTCCTCCCTTCCATCCCCATCCCCTCACTCCCTTCCTCCCTTCCATCCCCATCCCTCACTCCCTTCCTCCCTTCCATCCCATCCCCTCACTCCCTTCCTCCCTTCCATCCCCATCCCCTCACTCCCTTCCTCCCTTCCATCCCCATCCCCTCACTCCCTTCCTCCCTTCCATCCCCATCCCCTCACTCCCTTCCTCCCTTCCATACCCATCCCCTCACTCCCTTCCTCCCTTCCATACCCATCCCCTCACTCCCTTCCTCCCTTCCATCCCCATCCCCTCACTCCCTTCCTCCCTTCCATACCCATCCCCTCACTCCCTTCCTCCCTTCCATCCCCATCCCCTCACTCCCTTCCTCCCTTCCATCCCCATCCCTCACTCCCTTCCTCCCTTCCATCCCCATCCCTCACTCCCTTCCTCCCTTCCATCCCCATCCCCTCACTCCCTTCCTCCCTTCCATCCCCTCACTCCCTTCCTCCCTTCCATCCCCATCCCTCACTCCCTCCTCCCTTCCATCCCCATCCCCTCACTCCCTTCCTCCCTTCCATCCCTTCCATACCCACCCTCACTCCCTCCTCCCTTCCATCCCCATCCCTCACTCCTTCTCCCTTCCATCCCCATCCCCTCACTCCCTTCCTCCCTTCCATCCCCATCCCCTCACTCCCTTCCTCCCTTCCATCCCCATCCCCTCACTCCCTTCCTCCCTTCCATCCCCATCCCCTCACTCCCTTCCTCCTTCCATCCCATCCCCTCACTCCCTCTTCCCTTATCCCCATCCCCTCACTCCCTTCCTCCCTTCCATCCCATCCCTCTCACTCCCTTCCATCCCCATCCCCCTCACTTCACCTTCCTCCCTTCCATACCCAATCCCCTCACTCCCTTCCTCCCTCCATCCCCATCCCCTCACTCCCTTCCTCCCTTCCATCCCATCCCCTCACTCCCTTCCTCCCTTCCATCCCCATCCCCTCACTCCCTTCCTCCCTTCCATACCATCCCTCACTCCCTTCCTCCCTTCCATCCCATCCCCTCACTCCCTTCCTCCCTTCCATCCCATCCCTCACTCCCTTCCTCCCTTCCATCCCATCCCCTCACTCCCTTTCTCCCTTCCTACCCATCCCCTCACTCCCTCCTCCCTTCCATCCCCATCCCCTCACTCCCCTTCCTTCTCCTTCCATCCCCTCACTCCCTTCCTACTTCATCCATCCCATCCCCTCACTCCCTTCCTCCTTCCATACATCCCCTCACTCCTTTCCATCCCCATCCCCTCACTCCCTTCCTCCCTTCCATCCCCATCCCCTCACTTCCTTCCTCCCTTCCATACCCATCCCTCACTCCCTTCCTCCCCCTTCATCCCCATCCCCTCACTCCTTCCTACCTCTCCCTATTCCATCCCCTCACTCCCTTCCTCTTCCATCCCATCCCCTCACTCCCTTCCTCCCTTCCATCCCTCACTTCCCTCCTACTTCCATCCCCATCCCCTCACTCCCTTCTCCCTTCCATACCCATCCCTACTCCCTTCCTCCCTTCCATACCCATCCCCTCACTCCTTCCTCCTTCCTCCATCCCCTCACTCCCTTCCTCCCTTCCATCCCCATCCCTCACTCCCTTCCTTCCCTTCCATCCCATCCCCTCACTCCCTTCCTCCCTTCCATCCCTCACACTCCCTTCTACTTCCATCCCCATCCCTCACCCTTCCTCCTTCATACCCTCCCTCCTCCCTTCCATATCCATCCCTCACTCCCTTCCTTCCATCCCCATTCCCCATCCCCTCACTCCCTTCCTCCCTTCATCCCCATCCCTCACTCCCTTCCTCCCTTCCTTCCCATCCCCTCACTCCTTCCTCCCTTCCATCCCCATCCCCTCACTCCCTTCCTCCTTCCATCCATCCCTCACTCCCTTCCTCCCTTCCATCCCCATCCCTCACTCCCTTCCTCCTTCCACCCATCCTCACTCCCTTCCTCCCTTCCATCCCCATCCCTCACTCCCTTCCTCTCCACTTCCCCATCCCACTCCCTTCCTCTCCCTTCCATCCCCATCCCCTCACTCCTCCTCCCTCATCCCCATCCCCTCACTCCCTTCCTCCCTTCCATCCCCATCCCCTCACTCCCTTCCTCCCTTCCATACCCATCCCCTCACTCCCTTCCTCCTTCCATCCCCATCCCCTCACTCCCTTCCTCCCTTCCATACCCATCCCCTCACTCCCTTCCTCCCTTCCTACTTCATCCCATCCCTCACTCCCTTCCTCCCTTCCATCCATCCCCTCACTCCCTTCCTCCCTTCCTACTTTCCATCCCATCCCCTCACTCCCTTCCTCCCCTCCATATCCATCCCCTCACTCCCTTCCTCCCTTCCTACTTCCATCCCCATCCCCTCACTCCCTTCCTCCCTCCATATCCATCCCCTCACTCCCTTCCTCCCTTCCTACTTCCATCCCCATCCCCTCACTCCCTCCTCCCCTCATTCCATCCCCTCACTCCCTTCCTCCCTTCCTACTTCCATCCCCATCCCCTCACTCCCTTCTCTCCATCCCCATCCCCTCACTCCCTTCCTCCCTTCCTACTTTCATCCCCATCACTCCCTTCCTCCCCTCCATATCCATCCCCTC
>NW_020870125.1:975731-988231 GCF_003789085.1 Penaeus vannamei | reverse complement strand
TGAGGAATGCGGCATGACTAGCCCGGGCTATGCTTATGCTACCCGGAAGAGTAGCTGGAAAAGTGTTGGTGATGGCTATTTGGCTTGATAGACATGATGATGGAAACTTGATCATATGTTATGTGTATGTATATATATATATATATATATATATATATATATATATATATATATATATATATATATATATATATGTGTTGTATGTGTATGTGTGTGTGAATGTGTGCGCTTATATATAATTAATAAGATAAAAGAATGGGCACAGGTGTACACTCGTACGAGCGAAATCGAGACTAAAGCGAATTTAATGATGTGGGTGCTACTGAACCTTAAAATATTTTTTCAGTAACATTAAGCGCAAGAGAAAGGCGTGTGGTGTGGGGATCCCATGTGCAGAATGGGCGTAGTTAAGTTCCGACGAGAAAACATGTAATAATTTCTAAATTGATACAGCAAGTGGCATTTCATGAAGATTAAGGAAAATCATACGCGCTAGGATCTATGTGTATATATTTTTTTATCAGCTGTTAAAATTCATACAGAAAACGCAATAAATAAATAACTGTGATAAATTGATAAAGAAATTATATACAGGGTTTACAAACGCGCTGTTTAGTTTTAACAGAATTAGTCTTTGTGTGAGATGAGGTATATGCGGGGAGAACTTACTTGAAAAAGATAATTTTTCGGATAGAATGAGAGAGAGACACACAGTCAGACAGACATATAGACAAATAGAGACAGAGACATAGGCAGACAGTCAGGTGTGGAAGTGGAAAGAAATATGAAAAAATAAACGGGAAAAATCAATAAGAAAATTTCTTTGATTTTTTTCCTATTTCTACGTATGTTTACGTGTCTTCTTCAGGGCAACTGTTTCCACGTCGTCAATATCAGCTGTCATTGAATACACAAATCACCACCAATCTTATCACGAATCAAACAATACCATAACCTAAACTGAATAACCCAAATCACACTAAAACAAATCCAAACTCCCTATGAACAATCGGAGAAAACAAACAAAACGACACAAAATAAATATCTAAAGAAACATGGCAAGGAAACCCTCCTCTCGGATCCGGAGACTAAGCGACCCAAACAAACCGGGAGTCGTCGTGTTTATCTCGAAGCGGGCGACTTGTTTTTATTTTTATTTAATATTTATCGATTTGTTCTCCATTTAGTTAAGACCGATTCTCCTTTACAATTCGGGGGGCATATGATGATATTGATTATTAAATAACATAGATGTTTTGTTCCTTATTGCTGACATAAAAGTTAATGACGTACAGGTGTGTACAGATGCTGTCAAGGTAGAGTGGATGTAATTATATACTAGGATAGTTGATATATATCAGATTACGTTCTTTTTCCGATGGATATAGAAACCAAAGTGTGATTATTTAAAGGCAATTTATTTTTCAAGAATGCAGAAAGAAGGCAGTGGTTATTTGACCGGCAGTCGTCAGTTAGAATTATTAGGTGTAGGGAAGATATTGACAGTGAGCCAGCAGTTTCCTGGATTTCGTCTTTAATTATCAGGATGTACGCAATTAGGAATTAGTGAAGGGATTTAGGTAAGGTTTCAAGGTAATTTTTGTGGGTGCTGTAATTTAGAATATAAACATTAACATGCTTACTTGCACAGTTGTACATTGTTAGTAATATATATTTTTATTAACAGTAGATTAATGTTTCTGTGACTAACCAACTAGAATTGTGGTTCAACTTAATGTCATTTGAGGAAGATATAACCTTTCTTTAATATGCATTTTTGTATCTGTCTTGTGTGATAATGCGGCATATGTTATAAGTCAAATATTCATTAGGAATAACAAACGGGAGAACTATTGTTCTTATGAACTGCAATACAGTTGAATGATGGTATTTATGTAGAACAGGATATTTATTTGCAATAGGTTGAAGGAAACATGAAGGATATAGTTATTTAATAAAAAGTAAGAATGAAGATGATTATCATCAGATATAATTGAATATTATTTAGGATATAAACTTTGGCATGTCTTCTGTTCTCAGTGAGCCATATATGTTTTTGGGTGTTTTAATTAAGAATTTCAGTAAAAATCTCACAATATGTATATAAACATTGCACATTACTTTTAAGAGAATAGTATCAAGCTAATGTGAAATGAAGTCAAGAGAGCTAGTAATACTCATGAATTTTGGGTTCTAGGTTTACTTATTTTGCAATGCTACAAAAATCAAGATTATATCTTAAGAAAAAAATATTTGAACTGGTCCTTGCTATATTTTTTGTATCCTTTGTATTGGAAGTAATTGTAGTTTTGTGCTAGTAACGTTTTCTGGAAGAATATCCATTGCCTTCATAATTATTTACTGATCCATTCATAGTGGTTCCCAAAGATATACAATAATTTGCTTATATCAGTTATGATGTCATTTATTTTTTTACTTTATGGCCTAGATAGCTGAGTTTCTCTTCTAATTCAAGAGGCTTTATTGCCCATGGAACAAGTGAGCTTCATTATATCTTTTTGATAGAACTTTTTAAAGCTATGCATGATTGTAAGTTTTCCCTCTAGAAATACCATGGTGAATACTTTCTTTTCCTATTTCAGTTCTTTATGCAGTAGATTTACCTGCATGGAAATCCTGCTTATTTACATATTCAGGTGACCATAAAAAAACATATTAATGATTCAATTTCTTTTATAAATTATGTGAAAGTATATAAAAACATGAATATATCCTAATATTAATTTCATGATCTCATAACATTCATAAGCAATAATGTTGACCAGATTGAATAACAAGATATAAGGAAAATGATGAAAAGTTTTGACACCGATGATGGACGGGGGAGATACCATCGGCTCGATCAACCAGAGGAAGACCTTTATATAAATAGGTAAATATATATATATCTGAAAAAAAAAATCAAAATGTCAGTTTCATTGATATTTATTATTTTTGATGACTTAAAAATAGGATTTTCACATGGAATGAGTTTTGGGCAAATAAAGAGCTTAGATGTCATGTATGTAAAAAAAAAAAATGAAGCAAAGATATTCAGACTATTTATATTGAAGGATTTATATATTCATTAATAATTTTTTTTTTTCTAAATAGCCTTAGACTAACATAGACCTTGCATATGCCAATAACCCCATGCAATGATTTAGATATAATCGAACTGTAACCTGCTTGAAGCTTATCTCAGACCTAGTCAGCCGTTCCTGAAGGAATCCCTTTCTTATTAGAATTCCAAGACTGCTGAAAATAAGGCCAGAGATTGCTAAGTGAAGGTGTGGTTGACAGCTCGCAGATTGTTGGCTACCATTACACATATTACGTTGCTGTGGATGTAAGAATGAGCAAATAGATACAGCTTTGGCTTTAGAACTTTGGTTAATAAGGCTGCCTGCCAAACTACCTGAGTTCAACTGGAAAAGGGGGATATAAGTAAACAGAATTTAAGGTTAAAACTTTTGAAATATCACGAGAAAGTTACAAATGAATACCTACGAAAAGCAGGATGAATTATTTGATTTTTCTGTTGGACAGCTTTCATCAGAAATATGTTTTTTATTCATTTATTTGTTTACTTATTTATTTATACAATTATTTTGAAAGTAGTCCATTTGCATGTAGGGGAGAGTAATAAATTGACAAATAAAGTACATTGTTTGAAACTGTGAGGATAAATAACAAGCCGTATTGTTATCATTTTCATGATTGTTATTTTATTATTGTTAATGATATTGTTATTGTATTTATTCTTATTATTGTTATTATTGTTGTTGATGTTACTGTTATTATTGATGTTTTTGTTATTATTGTTATCATTATTATTGCTCTTGTTGTTGTTGTCATTATTCTATCATTACATTATTATTATTATTATTTTTTTTTTTTTTTTTATTATCATCATTATTACCATTGTTATTATTATTATCATTATTGTTATTGATATTGCTGTTGATAATATTATCATTATTATTATTATTATTATTATTATTATTATTATTATTATTATTATCATTATTGTTATTATGATTCTACTGTATTATTATGATTGTTCTTTTATTGTTTTTGTTATCATTACTATTATTTTTTTATTATTAATATTATTATTATTATTAGTAGTAGTAGTAGTAGTATATTTTTATTATTATTATTGGTATCATTACTAATGTTATTATTATCTTAATATTACTATGATCTATATCATTGGTATTATAATTTTGTTATTTTTATTTTCATTATTATTATTATTACTATTGTACAAAGTATATATTATAATCAGATTTCAACATATTTTCTTCATTTCTGTGCCTTCCTATGTGAGCTCTGTTTGCTGCGTGTCTTACAGGGATAAAAATGGGAATTGCCCTAAAGTATTTGATTAGAAGTTGGGGGACAGAATTGGCAAAATTATACATGTTCCAAGATGGCTAGACATTTGGCTTACCTTCGGTATAGAGACTTGCTACCACTTCGATGTCTTTGTAAAATTGTCAACCTTTGGTAAGTACAATATTCTGTAGAGTGTATGTGCTAGGTTCTACTGCATTGTGCTTACTCTAGCAATGATTGAATCACACTTCCTTGTACAGATACATGCTTACTTGTTCTATTCTTAAAGGCATAGTCACACAGGCACTCTATACTTTCACTTTATTCTGAATGAAATCTTTTTTATATACTGTACATGCATACATTCAGATACACTTATTCTCACACTCACTCCTCACTCACGCAAACACTCATTCATTTACTCACAAACACACACACACACACACACACACACACACACACACACACACACACACACACACACACACACACACACACACACACACACACACACACACACACACACACACACACACACACACACACACACACACACACACACACACACACACACACACACACACACACACACACACACAGGTGCTTTTATACATAAGTAAAACCATGTATGTGAACAGACATGGAGTGAAAATAGCAGTTACATTACTAGTTATAGATAAAGTTTTCAGAATCTCAGTCGCTCATCCATTTAGTTGAACAATGTCTACTCTTATTTTTACAGTCGAGAGCTGGTATTATAGTTGCTTTATGTAAAATATGCTTGTATCAACATGTAACAGAACGTCTTTCTTTTCTGATTTTCTCTCGTAATTGAAGTTTCTGAAGAAGGGTACCGTATATGTATATATCATGTCTGCTTCTTTCCAGAGAGAGCAAGAGTTAGTGTAAGGTTTAGGTCGACAGGCTCCTGATAACCGTTTCAGTCACAAGTGAGCATAGAAAGGGATGTTGGTCATTCAAGTATTTATGTAAGCTAGATAGAGGTAATACACATAGATATGAAGTGTAAAGTATTTGCAAGGAATTTTAAGAAAATTGGATTGAAGAAAGGAAAAGTTGTGATACTGCGATAATTTTGTTTATGTTAACACTTTTATGAATTTTATTTGCTATGGATATGTGATTTTGCTTCTTTTTATTTTATTTTTTTTTAGAATTATTATTTTTTTTTTTTTAGAGTTGTTATTATTTCATTATGTGATCCAGTGGAGATTGCAGATGACTTCTTTTTCTTTCATAGCCTTTTTGCTTTTATTAGATAGTCTTTGCACGTTGTATGCATGATTTTGTACACCTCATCTTGACCCAAGAAATGTCAAAACTAATGATATGCCTTGAATATTCTCCTCTGCATTGTTTATGAAAGAAGCCCTGGACTGTTCTCTTTGTCATTACAACAGCCACTGATGTTCTAGTCATCTGTGAATCATCTGTTAATTGGCATTTTGTTTTTTATGCTTTTTGCTAAGATTGTCTGTTTGGATTTACTGTTCTGTGTTTTGTTGTCTTTGAAACACTAAGGTAGTAGGGTTCTCTGATTGCTTTAACATATTATAATGGTATAGATGTATATGTGTATTGTCCTTTTGTAGACAGAGGGTAGGTAATACATAAACCTATTCAGGGCTCTTCTTTCAAACACTTTACTCAGTCATGGCGTCAAGGAAATGGGTTGGTGTTGGGAATAGAAATTATTAAATTCGGGTCTCAAGAACCCTATTGGAACCTGAAGCTGAGTGTACATAGTTGTAAAAGTGTTTAATACGAAACTGAGTAGTAAGTTTCCCTGTGTCAAATATAGGGAAATGTATAAATGCAAATGAATAACTTTCTTACTTATGATGACGTCTAATAAAAAAACATCTGTTAGCTATCTTGTGTTGTGTTTCTGGTCATCCCCATTTATACCTTTCCTAATACAAGTTTCACTCTTGTGAAGAGCAGTCATGAGTTCCTATTCATTTATTGCAAAATTTAGAATGATCCCTAGAAGACAAGCTATTGCATTACAATCTCTATTTATTTTTAAATTGCTGAAATAGTATTTTATCCTGTCACTTCAATGAATTCACTTTAAAAGTTCCAGCTCACTGATCTGGTAACATATTACCTTTCCAATTATAAGCAATGAAGCTGACAGAACTTGGCCTGAGAGTAAGTAAAGTACTCACCAGAACTTTGTTGTAAAAGTCAATGAGTAATACTAAGAAGACATATTTTGTAGTGGTTCCTGTGAATCGAGTACTAAAATCTGAAACTTTACCTGCTTTGGTGAACCTCTTATTAGTCTTTGGTGGCCTGATATCTTTAAAAATTACAAAGTTCATTTACTCATTAATATTCTACAACCAGAGTGGGGTCTCTGATATATACAGGAAATGTATCTGATTCTTTCTGTAGTTATATACCATAGATTTCCAAGTTATTCAAAGGAATTCATGTCCCTTATTGACCTTGTTTTGATTTTGTTGTGTGTGGTGTGTGCGTATGAGGACCTGAGGTGAGTTTGTCACTGGTTTTTCTGTACATATTTTTCCTTCCTTGATATTTTTGGGACATTTATATAGGGAAGTAAAGGTTTGTATACGTTTATCCAATATTTTCATGGATAGTAACTCTGTGCAGTCTCATTAAGCTGTGAAAATATATTCATAGAAAAGAAAAATGTGCCTAATATTAATGTATATAAAAATTCTTTTCATATGATATTCACAAAGGAGAATTTCAATTTCACATGACAATAACATAAAAAGTCATATTTTCACTTTTAAAAAAGTTTCCAAAATCACATGAAGTGAATGTTACAATTTATATGGAATCATACTAATTCATTTATTTTTTTCTCACCCAACAGGGCTCAGCTGACTAGAAAGCAGCTGATAATATGTGTGGTGTTAGCTGTAAGCTGCGTGGCAGCCATAGCAGTGGGCCTCGGCCTTGGTGAGTGGTACCCCCCTCCCCCTCCTTCATTTTGGTAATGTTGGTATTGGTGTGGGAATAAAACTTATTTTTATTTTTTATTTTTTTTATTGATTTGTAACTTTGCATCATTATTATTGTTAGTGTTGATGTTATTATTATTATTATTATTATGAATATTATTATTATTATTATTATGATTTATTTATTATTATTTTTTTTTTTTTCATTGTTCATTTATTATCATTGTTGTTGTTGTTATTTTTAGTAACATTTTTGTTATTGTTATTTGTTTTTATGTATTAGTATTATTATTATCTTTGGTATTATAGTATTGCGATTATTATGATTATTAGTATTTTTATTATCAATCATGTCTTTTTTCTCTTTTCTTCTTTTTGTCTCTATTTCCATTTTTGTTTTTTTTGAATGTTTAGTTTTATATATAAGCATCAGATGTTTTTTTCATTATTTTCCTTAATTGATTCCTAATTTCCATTTTTTGTTTTTATTTGAATGTTTAGTTTTTATATATAATATATATTGATTTTAATTGATGTCCATTTGTATTTGTAAATTTGTAGATATATTTATTTATTTAAATTTTATTTTTAATTCTTATTTGTGCATGATTTTCATTTTGTTATTTGTTACCCAGTTTGCATTTTCATTTGTTTTTCTTCATTTGTTTATTTATTTTTGTTTTATTTTGTTTTTATTTTTTTGTTTTATATTTTCCTACTTTTTATTTCTTTTTATCTTTTCTTTCTTTCTTTCTTTTTTTCTTTTTCTTTTTTCTTTCTTTCTTTTTTTCTCTTCATTTCATTTTATTTCTTTTCTTTTTTCTTTTCTTATCTTCTTTTCTTTTTTTTCTTCTTTTCTTTTCTTTTCAATTCTTTTCTTTTTTTCTTTCTTTTTTTTCTTGTCTTTCTTTGCTTTTCTTCTCTTTTCTTCCTTTCTTTTCTTTTGTTTGTTTGTTTGTTTGTTTCTTGTCCTTTCTTACTAATGCATCTCTTTCCACAGGCCTCCCCAGGCAGAGCTCCGAACCTTTAGCCAAGCAGGAGTCCAAAGCACCTTTAGCGGCAGCTGTAAGTTCGCAAAATCAATATATGAGCAGATTTGCGGGGATAGACAGCGGCTGAAAATTGTTAGATAAAGATGTGGAATTGGTAGATGACCCGATAGAATTATTGGGTAAAGAAATTTTTAGATGAAGATTTAGATTTGTTAGATAAAGCTACAAAATTATTAGATAAAGATTTAAAATTACTAGATGAAGATTTGAAATAACTAGATGAAGATTTAAAATTACTAGATGAAGATATAAAGTCAGATATAGAATCAACTGCACTGATATGAGAAGATTGATTGTTTTTTTGTTTTGTTTTGTTTTTTTTCTATGGAGATATAAGATTGTTTGTGTATTAAGTTTCTCTATGCAGTATTAGCATGTTTCACTAGGTACAGTACAGTAACTCTTTTGCTTTGCATATTATATTTGGTGTTTTTGTGAACCTTACAGTTCAAATTAGTTCTCTTGATTGATTATTATTATCATTGATGTTATTTATTGTAAAATTCATCTTCATCTTCCTCATCATATTTGTCATTGTTTTCATCAGAAACCAGCCCCCCCCAGAGCCCAGGGCCAGTTTGAATCATGGGGAGACAGCGATGCGACATCATATGGGGAGGCTACAGAACCTCCTCCGTCAGAGACCGAGCTCGGAGAATTTAACACGGCTGCAGTTAGCTCTGATGGGACCCCATGTGCGCAGATTGCCACGTGAGTTTATCGCTTGTGCTTACGCGTGTTTGTTTTGTGTTGCGTGTCATGCACTCCATATCAAATACTTTGGATTCTCTGCAGTGTCATCAAAGTTTTCTCATTTGTGCATCTCTTTACTAAGTTGCTAAGCTGTAGTGAGGAAAACATCTGTTAAAATGAAAAAGATAATAACAGCCAATGACCAATTAATGCAAGTGTTTAAGGGGTCATCCATTTTTTTCATCATTTTCACAAGCATACAAACTGTATGCTAGGGGGGAGAGGGGGTTAAACCACGTGTACACTTTCTAAAAAGTAATAAAGATTATGCCAATTTTAAAGCTGTATCGCAGACACCTATAATCCTCGGCTATCTCCGAATGTATCGACCCCAATTACAATGTGTTGTTTTTCACATGTATTGATGTATATGACTTGCCTATTTTTATTCCCTATGTCATATTCCCTATGTCATAGATGAAATTTATTAGACTCCTAGTTGCAAGGTCATCATTTTTCCCATTTCAGCTTGTACTCTTTTGGGAGGGGAAAAGTACTCTTTATAGGCTTTTGAAAATAACGAAAAAAATGGATGGCCCATAAGAGTAACAAATCTAAATAGAGTGAAAGAATTAACACTCACATACCTCCCTACAGAGACATACTGAAGAGGAATGGCACAGCAGCAGATGCAGCGGTAGCAGGACTTTTCTGCGTAGGAGTCATCAACACTCAGTCTATGGGTCTTGGGGGCGGGTTCCTCATGACCTACTATGACCGGTCAACAGGGAAGGCCTACTCTTTAAATGCCAGGGAAAGTGCGCCGTCAGAAGCTTACGAGGACATGTATGGCGGGGACGCGGAATTAGCTCAGAAGGTAAAGAGTATGACTGTCTGTGTGTAATCTCTGTCTCTCTCTCTCTCTCTCTCTCTCTCTCTCTCTCTCTCTCTCTCTCTCTCTCGTCTCTCTCTCTCTCTCTCTCTCTGTCTCTCTCTCTCTCCTCTCTCTCTCTCTCTCTCTCCTCTCTCTCTCCTCTCTCTCTCTCTCTTCGTCTCCCTCTCTTTTCCCTCTCCCTTTTTTCCCCCTCTCCCTCTGCTCCCTCCCCTCCCTCCCTCCCATTTTCTGATATTCTCTTCTTTCTTTTATTATTATGGATTTGTTTCTGGTGATATAAATGTGAATTTTTCAGACCTGTTTTAGTGTCCTTGAATTTTGTATAAGTGTCAGTGTGGGTTTTCCCCCCTGTGATTTTCTTCTATTGTCCTGTCATCATTGTTGTCAACATAAGCGTTCTCAGAGGCTGATTTTCAAAGCTTTCCCTCACAATTAGAAAAGTTTTCCAAAAATCATAACCAGTGGAGTTGATACCCCCAAATTTACTCATAATTTATTCCATTTAGCTAAAGGAAAATGGTGGGCAACAAAAAAACCCAGTTTGAAAGGTGAGTCTCGAGTACCGTTCACCAGTGTAAAGCATGCCACACGCTTGCCCGGCCGTGCCTTTGGTTATGCTTGTCTTTGTAACATTTAACAGCAGCATGATATGTTCGATTATTTAGGTATTTTATGTATTTTATTGTTTTTTTTTTAATTTCATATATGGTGATTATGTTCTTTGGTGGTGGTTTAAATGCAAAGAATGTAAGATGCTTGTCCACTTTTTGTGTTTATTTTTAAATATTCATGAATGACTGAAAGTTTTTCTTCTTTTTATCTTTTCTATTGATGGAATGAATTCTTAAAAAAAAAATTGCATAGAAACATTTTGCATTAAGAAATTAGACATGGTATGGCATTTTGACATCAAATGTAATCATGTTCATTATTACTTTTGGTAGATTATTGTTTGTAATTACATCTCTTACAGTTGAAGCCTCATTATGCCTTGTACAATGTGTACATACTTACAGAAATTATTGTTGCTTAAGTAAATGGCAGAAGATTACACTAACAATGGTTATTAAAAAATATTTAGTACTTTTCCCAACAACACAGTATTTTTGCTATTTAAAATATAGGTGATGATTGACTTGTAAAGAAAAATCTTGTTACTTATTTTATTTTAGTCTGCATGATGTTATGATCCTAATATCACTAGTGTAGTTTGTGTACTTGACACTAAAGCAACCGTTTTTTATCAGGGTGCAGAGGCACTTAGAGAATGATTGACTGAAAGCAACACTAATGTGATGTATATTAAATAAGACCATCACCAGCCAGTTATCAAATTACTATCATCACTAATCTGTTGATTTTTAAGTAATTCTCACAACAGCATGTTAGTATCACATACTTATCATTACCAGTCTGTTAAGTGAATAACAGAGTATGGAAGTGTCTTGCTTTCTGTTGTTGATAATAAATGACCATTGATTTGAGTTCTTTACTGAATCTCACTGTCTGATCAGATTTTTGTTTGTTTTTATTACTATTGAGGATTTAATGATTAGAATATTGGCATGTATTAGTGAATTAGTGAGGTATGTGTGCATTTTCCTACATGGATTTGTGAAATAAAATAGGAAGACTTTCAATCTTATTTTTGGACAGAAAGACATCTTTTTCATGAGATAGAAAATGCCTAGCATATTACTAATGCCTTTTCAATTTAACATAGGAGGGCTTGCTGTGGCTGTCCCTGGAGAACTCCGAGGATACCGTGAATTGTATGAGAGATTCGGTGGAAATCTACCATGGGCTGAACTCCTAGAACCCACCATCAAGCTCTGCGAAGATGGGCATCTCGTCAACTGGCACATGGCACGTGCTCTGAAGTTCAATGCGGAGGATATCAAAAAGGAACCAAGCATGAGGTAATGTGTTTAGACATATGATCTGTTATGTATATTGTTTTCGTGGAGAAAGAATCATTAGTGGAATTTGATTGTGTGATGTATGTCTATCCATGGATTTTTAAAATTTCTTTATGTGTAAATAAACTTGCAAATGCACTGACCAATACTTGTACATTAATATGTAATGAAGTGAAAAAATACACATTTTCCAAAATTCATGTATTCTGTGATTTCTATAGTTATCCTGTCATTCTTTCCTCCAGTGTCTTTATTAACCCTGAGACTGGCGATGTGTACAAGGAGGGAGACACGCTGAAGAGGCCCCAGCTTGCTAAGACCCTGAGAGACCTGCAGCAGGACCCCGATGCTCTATATAGTGGTCAGTTGGCGTCTAAGCTGGCTCAGGATATCCAGAGCTTCGGGGGCATTGTCACTGAGGAGGACCTCAGGATGTACAAGTTAGTATGGGGTTTTGATCTGTGTGTGTGTGTGTGTGTGTGTGTGTGTGTGTGTGTGTGTGTGTGTGTGTGTGTGTGTGTGTGTGTGTGTGTGTGTGTGTGTGTTGTGTATGTGTGTGTGTTTGTGTTTGTGTTTGTGTATTTATGTATATCCTTGTGATCTGGGCAAGCAACAGTACACAGATCCTTAACCCATC
>NW_020870125.1:963231-968231 GCF_003789085.1 Penaeus vannamei | reverse complement strand
ACTACCAAAATTTAATCTAAGTTGGGCTGAGACACTTCTGGTTAAAAATTCAAAAAATCTGTTAATAACTTTTAGAGTTATCTTACTACCCAAGTAACCAACGAACAACAAACCAACATAAAAAAAATGAGTTATCTTACTACCCAAGTAACCAACGAACAGACAAACTAACCAACGCAAAAAAAAAAAAAAAAAAAAAAAAAAAAAAAAAATCCCTATGAGAATTCGACCTACCTTTAGTGTACAGCCCGGCCTCGCCTGTGGTCACGCCGGAGATGAGGCTGACCTTGTTAAAACGACCTTCCCTGAGGAGTGTGGCGGGGTGGTCCTGCAGGAACTCGCCGTCGACACGTGGGGTCATGAGGCGAGGTCCTCCATGCCACACCTGGGGGAGGGGAGAGAGAGCCTGTTTTTAATTACTTTTTTGTTTGGATGGGAGAGTTTGAATTATTCTTTGGGGAGAGAGGGGCTATTTAGGGGCTGGGGAATTTTAATTATTATTATTTTATTTCTTTTATTTGGGGGGGGGGGTTGAGGATGTTTTACGATTTTATGGCCCACAGGGTAGGGGGGGGTATAATTTTTAATTACTTTTTTGGAGGTGAGGAATTTGAACTTCTGAGGGGATATCAAATTTTAACGACTTTTTAGGGGTGAGGAATTCGAACTTTTGGGGGATATTGAATTTAATGACTTTTGGAGGTGAAAATTTGAACTTTTAGGCGGATGTCGAATTTTAACGACTTTTTGAGGGCAAGGAATACGAACTTTTAGGGGAATGTCGAATTTTAACGACTTTTTGGAGGTGAAAATTTTGAACTTTTGGGCGGATGTCGAATTTTAACGACCTTTTGGGGATAGTGACTTTTAACGCCTTTTTGAGGGAGAGGCATTTAAACTACTTTTTTGTGTGTGGGTGGGAGGAAAAGTAGCCGATTTTCACGATTTTGGAGATAAGGAGCTCTTGAATAAATGAATGAATGCGAGCATACGACCGAAAGTGTCAGTGAATGAATCAGAAAATATTTTGCAATAAGTGAACGACCCGAGTTATTTGTCTACGTAAATGCCTATCAAACATACGCACAATCAAAATTAAATAAATAAATAAGTAAAAACAATCAAATTCAGACTCGAACCGCTCCGAAGCCAACTTCAGAAGACCGGAACACTCGCCTGGAACTGCGGCAACAGAGGCAACAGCTGATCCAAGGGAACCTGACGAAGGCACTCGACCACGGCTTCGCTCTCGGTGTCCGAAGGCTCCGCGCGGCTCTGAGACCCTGACTTCGACTTCGAGATGCAGCCGAGGGAATGGGCGTAGGCGAGAAAGACGCGGCGGTGGTCTTCTCTGAACGCCCACGGACACAAGGACGAGCCGCTCTGAAGGACCGCGCGGTGGAACAGACCTGAGGAGGAGGAAGAGGAAGGTGGAAGGTGAATGACTGAGGTGGATGGAAGTGGATTGGGAGAACAGAAAGTGGAATTAATGAGGAAGAAAAAAATGGAAAGAAGGAAGGAGAAATATGAAGGGATAATAACACGAGAACAAAGAAGGGCCGTTTCAGAAAAGGAGCAGAGAATAAGGGAGATGCAATAATTGAAAGAAAATTAATACTGAAGATAAAGCAGTCAATGAGAAAAATAAAGTTTTAAACAAGTTTTTAAAAAATCCCTTATATTAATCAAATAGGAACTAGCCAATAATGAGCTTTCCAGGCAATTTTTCGATTATTTTTTACCTAATTCGTTACTTCTGATCTAAAAAACGACATGGAAGTCAAATTCTAATCTGAATACCATAAAATACTAAACTGAAAATATAAATGACTTGTGTGGTATTGCCTGAGGTTAATATGAATATGAGTGTGTGTGTGTGCGTGTGTGTGTGTGTAAGTACCGGGAATACTGCTGAACGTCAACGGATTTAAGGAGCCTATCCAGGCCCACCTGAGGACATGGGCGAAAGCATATGATAGTGGACGGAGGCGGCCCCAGCGCTGACCCCCAGAATGGTGACCTTGTCCGGGTCTCCGCCAAGGTTCCTGATGTTGTCCTGTACCCATCGGAGTCCCATCACTTGGTCCTTTAATCCTAGGTTCCCGGGCAATGCAGCATCTTCACTGGAGAGGAATCCTGCAAAGAGGTGATGGATATTAAGGGAGTCATTTGTGACTAATTGTGTTTGAAGTTTTAAAAGTCGAGGTTGAGATATATCGTTTTCTATGATTCTACGGGGTTCAAGGACATCAAAGAAAATGGAAGGAGCGTAGGGTAGACTTACCCAAAGCGTCCAGACGGTAAGCCACGCTCACCAACACAATGCCCTTGGTCACCAGAGGGAGAGGTTGGTGCTCGTCGGTGCCTCCGAGTTCGAAGGCGCCGCTGTGGAAGGCCACGATCACCGGGAGGAGGGCGTCACTGTCGAGCTTCAGGCGAAAATTCAGTTTATTAGCACCTTCCAGTTAAGGTTCTAGGCAGGTTATTGATTGCCTTTACTTAAACAGAAGTTTGATACCATTTTTAAAGATTCATTTGTCTGTATGCACATACACGCACGCGCAAATACACACACACACACACACACACACACACACACACACACACACACACACACACACACACACACACCAACACGCACGCACGCACGCACGCACGCACACACACACACACACACACACACACACACACACACACACACACACACACACAACACACACATACGCGCTAAGACACACAAACACACACACGCACGGCACGCACGCACACGCACGCACGCACACACACACAACACACACACACACACACACACACACACACACACACACACACACACACACACACACACACACACACACACACACACACACACACACACAAACACAAACACACACACACACACAACACAAACACAACACACACACACACACACACACACGTCTAACCTGTGGCGTAAAGACATTGAGATAGAGACAGTCTTCTTCTCCATCAATCTGAGTTCGACCTTCATATAACGCCTCTAAGTTGACCTGTGGACACCTTGGCGGAGGCACTGTCCCTTTCCTTGGCTCTGTCCAGGACTCCGCTCGCACAGGATCCTGTAGGATGGTGAGAAAGGAGGAAGGGAGGAAGGGAGGATGGGGATGGGGATGGAAGGGAGGGAGTGAGGATGGGTATGGAAGGAGAGGGAGTGAGGGGATGGGGATGGAAGGGAGGAAGGGAGTGAGGGGATGGGATGGAAGGGAGGAAGGGAGTGAGGGGGGGGATGGAAGGGAGAAGGGAGTGAGGGGATGGGTATGGAAGGGAGGAAGGGAGTGAGGGATGGGGATGGAAGTAGGAAGAGTGAGGAATGGGGATGGAAGGGAGGAAGGAGAGTGAGGGGATGGGTATGGAGGGAGAAGGGAGTGAGGGTGGGAAAGGAGGAGAAGGGGAGGAATGGAGGGAGTGAAGCGGGATGGGATGGAAGAGGAAGGGAGTGATGGATGGGATGGAAGGAGGACAGGATGACGGGGATGGGGATGAGGGGGAAAGGGAGTGAGGGCGATGGGATGAAGCGGGGAAGGGAGTAGGCGATGGACTGAGGAGAAGGGCCAGTGAGGGATGGAAGGGGAGGGCAGTGAGGCGCAATGGATGTGAGGAGGCAAGGCAGTGAGGGGATGGATATGGAACGAGGAGGAGTAAGGGGATGGGGAATGAAGGAGGAAGGAGTGAGGGATGGATGGAAGGAGAAGGATGAGGGGCGCATGGCGCATGGGGTAGCGAAGGGATGAGGGATGGGATGGGAGGGATTGGGATGGGATGAAGTAGAAGGGCACGTGAGGGATGGAAGGAGAAGAGTGCAAGGGATGTATGGAAGGGAGGAAGGGAGTGAGGGAAGCGTTATGGAGCAGGAAGCCGGCAAGTGAGGGATGAGTATGGAAGGAGGAAGGGAGTGGCGGATGGGATCGAGGCAGTACGGGATGGGATGAAGGGAGGAAGGTCAGTTGAGGGCATGGGATGGAAGGGCACGGAAGGAGTGCATGGCGATGGGCGATGCAAGGAAGGAAGGAGTGATGGTGGATGGAAGGGAGGAAGGCTGACGTACGCGTGGGGATGGGGATGGAAGCAGGAAGGGCGACAGTGAGGGGATCGGGATGGAAAGCGGAGGGAAGGGAAGTGGACGTATGGGGATGAAGGAGGAAGGAGAGTGAGGGTATGCGCGACAACGATGAAGGAGAAGGGGAGAGGGATGGGGGATCGAACTGAGCCGAAAGGATGAGGAAACCCACATGGGATGGCGAAGAAGCGAAGGGAAGGATGGGGATGGAAACGGGCAGGAAAGGCGAAGTGAGGAGAAGGGAGGAGCAGTGACCCCGCGGGCCCCCCAGCTCTCCACCCCCCAACCGCGCGCTGCGACCGCGGCCCCTGGTATGACGGAGGACACGGGAGGTGAAGGGGATGGATATGGAGGGAGAAGAGTGAGGGCATGAGGATGGAAGGAGGAGGGAGTGAGGGCATAGGGATGGAAAAGGAAGGCAAAGAGGGGGATGGGGATGGAAGGGAGGAAAGGATAGAGAAAGAAAAAAGAGTAATTAGTAACTTCAATAATGACTAACAAAGAAATCAGTTTGGACAGGTTGACTTTACTTTCAATTTAATAAAGCTAGACCTAACCCAATGGTAATATTACATGGGTTATTCCACTGGACTTGTTATTCCACTGGACATTAGTCACATAGAAGCCCATGACCGGTGCTCGAGTCCTAGCCTGTCCTATCAAAAGACTTTCCCCTGTTTCCCGTTTCCTGTCCTTTTCATAAACAACGGAGGTAAATAGCCTGTGTGCTTGTTACGACCTTTATCCTGTTCTTCACCTCCACGGGATGAATTAAGATGAAAAAAGGAATGAATAATCGCTCTTTTCATTCAAAATAGAAGTGAATATCTATTTTTCTTTTTCTTTTTTATTTCTCCATTTACGCAGCTGTTTCAATCTTGCGGAAATATGCATTGACAAATCT
>NW_020870125.1:953599-963132 GCF_003789085.1 Penaeus vannamei | reverse complement strand
GGCCGGTGGAAACCGTTTCTCAGAGTGAATGCCCTGCTCGTCCTCGAACCGGTATTAGGACTCGAACCTGGTGAGTCCTCTCCTTTCTCTCTCTCTCTCTCTCTCTCTCTCTCTCTCCTCTCTCTGCTCTCTCTCTCTCTCTCTCTCTCTTCTCTCTCTCTATCTCTCTCTCTCTTCTCTCTCTCTCTCTCTCTCTCTCTTTCTCTCTCTTCTATCTCTCTCTATCTCTATCTCTCTCTCTTCTCTCTCTCTCTCTCTCTCTCTCTCTCTCTCTATATATATATATATATATATATATATATATAGATAGATAGATAGATAGATAGATAGATAGATAGATAGATAGATGTAGATAAACAATTCTAATTCTCTCTTTACTTTTATATATATTTTTTTTTTCTTTTTTTCTTTTTTTTTTTTAATCAAGAATGCGCCTTTAAACCAAACGATACTTAGACCAAAGATTAATATGTATGTTAAGGGTTCTACTTATCGACAATTTTTTTTATGTATTGTTCCATACGATATGTATATATATATATATATATATATATATATATATATATATATATATATATATATATATATATATATATATATATATATATATATATAGTAGTATATATATATATATATATAATATATATATATATATATATATATATATATATATATATATATATATATATATATATATATATATATTATATATATATATATATATATATATATATATATACATTCGTATTGAACAATACATTCAAAAATTTTGTCGATAAGTAGAGCCCTTAACATACATATTAATCCTTGGTCTACGTATCGTTTGGTTTAAAGGCGCATTCTTGATAAATCTATTTAATGGGGCTAATATTACTAGCAATAGCATTATCAACGTAAACATTAACTCATTTATCACTATCTGTTTTTTTTCTTGTTCTTGAATTTGTTCCGTTTTTTCATTTTTTTTTTCTTTTATTTCTTTTCTTGCATCTACTTCCTCATCTAACATCCATTCGCTGTGTTTTCTGTTTTTTTGTTTGTTTTTTGCCTCGAAATACTTACAAAATAATACTTGAGGAGTTCCTTACATCTACTTTATCTAACAGTATCTATTCCCTATGTTGTTTCGCTTTTCTTTTATCCCATTTTCTTTATATTTTCTCGTAATACTCACCAAATAATACTTTTAAAAATCCCTACATCTTTTTTTGTTTGTTTGTTTGTTTTAGTTTTTGGCGTTGTTGATTTTTTTTTTCTTTTTTTTCCTCACAGTTATTACCAAATGATTCCTACAGAGTTCCTTACATGTTTTTTTTTTTTTTTTTTTTTTTTTTTTTTTTTTACTTACCAACTAATACATGTTTTTTTTTTTTTTTTTTTTTTTTTTTTTTATTCCCGCAAATACTTAGTTATACTTACGGTGTTCCTTAATCTTTATTTTTTCTTTTATTTTTTTTCCTCGCAACACTTACCAAGTTATACTTATGGAATTCCTTACATCTTTTTCTTCTTTTCTTTTCTTTTTTCCTTAGCGAACTTAAATATTTGTGTTTATTTCTTTATTCCTCATAATACTTACCAAATATTATTATATAATACTTATTATTCTTATCTTCATTTTTCTTCTTTTCTTTATTTCTCATATTACGGCGAACCTTACATCTTTATTTTCCTTCATTTGGCGAACCTTACATCTTTATTTTCCTTCATTTCTTTTCTTTCCTCTATAATACTTATTATTCTTACATCTTCATTTTTTCTTTCTTCATTTCTCACAAATACTTACGTGCGAAATAATTTATTTTCATTATCTTATTTCCTTACATCTTCATTTTTCTTCTTTCTTTATTTCTCAAATACTTACGTTACATCTTTATTTTCCTTCATTTCTTTTCCTTTCTCCCTCTATAATACTTATTATTCCTTACATCTTCATTTTTCTTCTTTTCTTTATTTCTCACAATACTTACGGCGTACCTTACATCTTTATTTTCCTTCATTTTTTTTCCTTTCTCCCTCTATAATACTTATTATTCCTTACATCTTCATTTTTCTTCTTTTCTTATTTCTCACAATACTTACGGCGAGCCTTACATCTTTATTTTCCTTCATTTCTTTTCCTTTCTCCCTCTATTATACTTATTATTCCTTACATCTTCATTTTTCTTCTTTTCTTTATTTCTCACAATACTTACGGCGAGCCTTACATCTTTATTTTCCTTCATTTTTTTCCTTTCTCCTCTATAATACTTATTATTCCTTACATCTTCATTTTTCTTCTTTTCTTTATTTCTCACAATACTTACGGCGGAGCCTTACATCTTTATTTTCCTTCATTTCTTTTCCTTTCTCCCTCTATAATACTTATTATTCCTTACTCTTCATTTTTCTTTTTCTTTATTTCACAATACTTACGGCGAGCCTTACATCTTTATTTCCTTCATTTCTTTTCCTTTCTCCCTCTATAATACTTATTATTCTTACATCTTCATTTTTCTTCTTTTCTTTATTTCTCACAATACTTACGGCGAGCCTTACATCTTTATTTCTTCATTTTTTTTCCTTTTCCCTCTATAATACTTATTATTCCTTACATCTTCATTTTTCTTCTTTTTTCTTTATTTCTCACAATACTTACGGCGAACCTTACATCTTTATTTTCCTTCATTTCTTTTCCTTTCTCCCTCTATAATCTTTTTATTCCTTACATCTTCATTTTTTCTTCTTTTCTTTATTTCTCACAATACTTACGGCGAGCCTTACATCTTTATTTTCCTTCGATTTCTTTTCCTTTCTCCCTCTATAATACTTATTATTCCTTACATCTTCATTTTTTTTTTCTTTATTTTCACAATACTTACGGCGAGCCTTACATCTTTATTTTCCTTCATTTCTTTTCCTTTCTCCCTTATAATACTTATTATTCCTTACATCTTCATTTTTCTTCTTTTCTTTATTTCTCACAATACTTACGGCGTACCTTACATCTTTATTTTCCTTCATTTCTTTTCCTTTCTCCCTCTCGCAACACTCACCAAAACAACCTCTCGAAACCCCCTTTTACCAACCCACGAATCCCCCCTCCAGAACTCACCTTGAACCTCAGTCTCCCCACAGGAGCCTTGGCGTAAGGAACCCCCATCAGAGGATAGTAAGGGCTGCCATCCCTTGCCTCGAGCCTCCTGGTGAGGATGGTGCCCTGGGGGAGACGGACAGCCACCTGCTCGTCTCCTGCTGGGGACTCCTGCTGGGGCGTGTCGCGGCCCTTGAGAGCGTCCCCGGCAGACAGCGCCGCCAACAGGAAGGCTGCGACGACGATTTGCATGCTGTTGGGAGGGGCGTGGATGGGGAGATCTTGGTCAAAGGCTAATATTTGTGTGTGGGACAAAGAGAGGGAAAGAGAGAGCGAGAGAGGAAGAGAGAGTGAGTGTGTGTGTATGTGTGTATATGTGAGAGAGAGGGGGGGAGAGTGTGTGTGTGTGAAAGAGAGAGAAAAAGAAAGAGGAGAGAGAGAGAGTGCGTGTGTGTGTCTGTGTGAGAGAGAAAGAAAGAGAAAGAGATAGAGATAGGGAGAGGAGAGGGAGAGGGAGAGGAGAGGGAGAGAGAGAGAGAGAGAAAGAGAAAGAAAGAAAGAAAGAAAGAAAGAAAGAAAGAGAGAGAGAGAGAGAGAGAGAGAGAGAGAGCGAGAGAGAGTGCGTGTGTGTGACAGAGACGAAAAGAGTATATACATATATGCAAAGATAAACAAACCCAATTCAACCCATAAAAAATAATAACAAATCATACGTAATATGACTATAACGGTATTTTTACGAAGAGAGGGTTGAAGACCTTGGAAATTCCGACAACCGCAAACCGATGACTCAAACCCTCCGAGGAAACCGACCAACCGACTCACAAATCAGAGTCCTGGAGTCTTCGGGTCGAGTCGGTTAGTTTGAGTGCAACCAATTCATTGAAAGAAGAAGGGTAATGCAGAAGGGGGGAAAAAACACGAATGTATAAATAATAGAATGGATGTTAAACTAAAGATAGAGGCAGGGTAACGCAGAATAAAAAAAATAATAGAAAAAGATTATAAATAATAGAATGTTTAATCTATGCAGGGGAACGCAGAATAAAAGAATGATAAATAATAGAATGTTTAATCGAGGGTAACGCAGAATGATAATAAAGACGCGAATATATAAATAATGGAATGGATGTGAAATTAACATAGAGGTAGTTTAATCTATGCAGGGTAAAGCAGAATACAAAAAAAGGAATGTATAAATAATAGAAAGGATGTGAAATAAAGAGAGAGGCAGTTTAATCTACTCAGGGTAACGCAGAATAATACACAAAAAACGCAAATGTACGCATAACAGAATAGATTTGAAAATAAAGATAGAGGCTGGTTAATCTATGCTGGGAATCGCAGAGTCAATTTTTTTGATGTGAAATTACATATTTATGGGGTGAAATTACGTATTTATGGGATATTTTTATTTTTGTGAAATTACGTATTTATGGATCTTCTTATTTTTTGGTGAAATTTACATATTTATGGGATATTTCATATTTTCTTGAAATTTTCGTATTTATGGGATATTTTCTTTTTTTTTTGGGTGAAATTTACTATTTATGAATCTCTTATTTTTGTGAAATTTACATATTTATGGGATATTTTCATATTTTCTTGAAATTTTCGTATTATGGGATATTTCTTATTTTTTTTGCGAATTTAGTAATTTATGGATATTTTCTTATTTTTGCGAAATTTACTAATATATGGGATATTTTCTTATTTTTGTGAAAATTACGTATTTATAGGATATTTTCTTAATTGTGAAATTTTCTTATTTTTTGTGAAATTTACTAATTTATGGGATATTTTCTTATTTTTGTGAAATTTTGTGAATATTTTCTTATTTTTGTGAAATTTACTTATTTATGGAATATTTTTGTGAAATTTACTAATTTATGGGATATTTTCTTGTTTTTGTGAATTTTTCTTATTTATGGGATATTTTCTTATTTTTGTGAAATGTACTTATTTGTTGTTGTTTTTTAATTTACTTATTTATGGGATATTTTCATTTTTTTGTGAATTTTTCTTATTTATGGATTTTTTTTTGTGCGATTTTTTATTTATGGGATATTTTCTTATTTTTGTGAAATTTTCTTATTTATGGGATATTTTTATTGTGAAATTTACTTATTTATGGGATATTTTCTTATTTTTGTGAAATTTATATATTTTTTATTGTGAAATTTACTTATTTATGGATATTTTTATTTTTTGTGAAATTTACTTATTTATGGGATATTTTCTTGTTTTTGTGACTTTTTCTTATCTATGGGATATTTTCTTATTTTTGTGAAATTTACTTATTTATGGGATATTTTCTTATTTTTGTGAAATTTTCGTATTTGTGTGAAATTTACATTTTTTGTAAATAAAAGCATTATGAGAAATTTATGTATTTCCGAGAAATTTTCTTCTTCATATGTGATTTTTTTATTCATGTAAAATTTCCGATTATGAAATTTCATTTATTTGAAATCTGCGTAATATGTAAATAAAACAGTTATGTTAAATTTATGCATTTATGTGAAATTTTGTTATTTTGATATTTAGATATATATTTACGGGGGAAAAAGTATGTATAATTAACGTATTTATGTCAAATGTTTTTATTTAGATGAATTTTATATACCCATATGAAATTTACTTATTTGAAATTTCTTTAATTATTGTAATTTATTTATTCATGTGGAATTTTTAGATTCATGTGAAATTTACGCATCTATGGGATTTTTAAAAATATCTGAAATTTACTTATCTATGTGGAATTTATTCCTTTAAGTGGACTTTATTTATTAATGTGAAATTTACTTATTAATGTAAAACTTACTTATTAATATGAAATGTGCGGATTTATGTGAAAATCACCTATATGAAATGTATTTATTTATTTATAAGGAATTTCTTTATGTGAAATCTACTTTACATTTCTTATTGCTAATTACTGCTACGTCCTCATCAACGTGATTACTAATATCATAATCATTATCATCAACATTATCAGAAACATAATTAACCTCACTGTCATCATTAACACTATCATTAAAACTATGATCATTCTTCCTATCACTATAATCCTTGTCATTGTTTTCATACACCAACAGCGAAGAGGAAGTGGCCTTCACTTCACAGGCAACGCGAGAGAGGTTGATGACTTCTTGGCCAAAGTTTTTTCACTACGCTTGCGCTTGGATATCATTGCCTTTATTGCCATGTGCGATTCGATTCTTTTACTGATACCGTAGAGGGCTTCTTTGTGGTTTTCTTTTGTTTCATTGATGATGATTATTTCGTTTATTGTTTGTTTTTTTTATGTGTAATTTTTCTTTTGTTTTGTTTGTTTATAGAAGAGGCGTTTGTTTGTAATTAATCCTAGGTAGAAGACCTGAGCGAATTAAGTATTTTTTACCCTTTTTTTTTTTTCTTGGTATATTTTGATATATTTTTTCCTTTTTCTTTTTTATGCATTTTGGTGTACTTTGAATATCTTTTCCTTCTTTCTTTTTTATGCATTTTGGTGTACTTTGATAACGAAAGAAAGAATTACTTAACTCAAGTTTTGCTTTCCTTCCCTTAAATAAAGATTAAAACTGGATGTACAGGAGAGTAACGGTGCAACTTGTCTCGGTAATTTTAAGTTCAGAGAGTTTACCTTGAAAGTTGAATTTAGTTTTCAGTGAACGATCCGCACTTGGTTAGATAGGAGAACGGAGACACTAATAACCCTAAATTGGCGACAAAGGAAGTTTTTAAATACCAAATAACGGGTGATGAAATATGACTCTATGATGAATAACATGAGTTGACAAATTACAACCAAATGCCACGCATAGTATCAAGAGAACGAACATTTTCAATGAACATGGTAAGAGATACGCCTTACTTGACTGCAGCGCTGAAGAGTGCCACCTCACTCGACGAAGGTCACAGGGCAACTGAATCGGAGACTTGTTATCGAGTTGCTTGTTGTCTTGTTTTCGGTTCGTTTTTTATTCGGAATCTAACACATTTTTTTTTTTTTGTGCATATTTTCTACATACGTAATTTACTGCAAAGTCGATTCTTTACTTTTACTGTATGAGTGCGGCATTTTTTGTTTGCATTTTACTGTATCTGTATAGAATTGTATTCATATATACATACATATCTGTAGATTTATAAAATATATGAACATGCATATATAAATATGCATACATGTATATGTATATATACATATGTATAACATAAAAAGAAAAAGAAAAAAAAAAAAAAAATAGTAATATATATATATATATATATATATATATATATATATATATATATGTGTGTGTGTGTGTGTGTGTGTGTGTGTGTGTGTGTGTGCGTGTGTATGTATATATATGTATGTTATATGTATATGTATATATGTGTGTGTGTGTGCATTTATTTGTACATACAGACATACATTATATATATGGGTGTGTGCGTGTATACATGCACACACACACACACACACACACACACACACACACACACACACATATATATATAGATAGATAAATAGATAGAGAGAGAGAGAGAGAGAGAGAGAGAGTAAAAATAACCAATAACATCTTTCTTCTCCTCCTCTCCTTCTTTCTTTGCCCTCCTTTTTCTCCTCCTCCTCCTTCATCTTCTTCTCCTCCCCTCTCCTTCTTCTCCTCCTTCTTTCTTCTACCTCCTCCTCCATCTTCTCCCCCTCCTCCTCCCCTTCTTCTTCTCCTCCTCCTCCTCCTATTCCTCCTCCCCCTCCTCATCTGCCATCCTTCCTCTCCTCCTCCCTCCTCTCCTCCTTCCCTCCCCTCCTCCTCCCCTCCTCATCCTCATCCTCCTACCCTTCCCCTCCCCCCTCCCTCCTCTCCCTCCCCTCCTCCCCTCCTCCTCCCCCCTCCCTCCCCTCCTCATCCCTTCCCCCTCCCCCCTTATCCTCCTCCTCCTCCCCTTCCCCTCCCCCCCTCCTCTTCCTCCTCCTCCCTTCTTCTCCTCCTCCTCCTCTCTCCTTCTACTTCTTTCGCAACCCCATGCTAACAGGAAAAGAAATGGGTCTTGCGTCATCTTCCCGGGAAACCCATCCCACGGCGGTCGACCGGAGATCCCGCCCCAGAATACCGGGAAGAAAACAGCTGATTTGACTGTTCTTGCGGTTACTATGTTGTTGTTTTTTGTTTGTTTGTTTGTTTTGGTTTGGGTGTTTGTTATTATTTTTGTTTGTTTTTTGTTTTTTTCTTTGTTTTTCTGTCGTAAGTGAATGAGAGAGACGGGGGTGGAGGAAGAGAGAGAGAGAGAGGGGGGGGGTGGAAGAAAAGAGAGAGAGAGGGGGGAGAAAGAGAGAGAAAGAAAGCATGAGAGAGAAAGAGGGGGAGGGAGAGAGAGAGAGAGAGGGGGGGAGGGGAAGAAAGAGAGAAAAGAGAGAGGGGGGGGAGAAAGAGAGAGAAAGAAAGCATGAGAGAGAAAGAGGGGGAGGGAGAGAGAGAGCGAGAGAGAGCATGAAAGGGAATAACTTTAGAAATGGATTCAGTGAGAATGAATAACTTCAGATATCAGTTTTTTGTTGTTGTTGTTGTTGTTTTGTTTTTACATGTGTTCAGCGTGTGTATCGCAAAGGATTTTTTATGGGAAAATTTCTATAGATTTTTTTTTTTTTTTTTTCCAAAATCAGTTTTGAAATGCGATACTTTTTTATGTCAGCTGGAAACACAAAAGACGATGAATGTGAGTCTTAAATCAAGGGTGAAGGGAGATAATTATGAGAGGGCGATAATAATGAGAGGGAGATCATTATGAGATAATTCATGAGTCATGAACTGCACTTGGTCGAATAGTTCCAGTCAGACCTGGAAGTCAGTAGACGGATTGACCTGGCAGCTGGGGTCATGAACTCTCCCGACAAGAGTACAGGGGGTCCGCGACTTACGACGGAGATCCGTTCCTACGATGGCGTCGTAACCCGAACTTTGACGTAAGTCGGAACACACCTAAATACAGTACATGTACGTACGTATATAAGCACCGGTCACTCACATATGCTAATGCAGTATATATTAATGTCATAATCTAAAACATCACAAGACACTTCTATGACGTACATGAAAATATAACTAGACCTAAAGGAACACATGCAAGACAAATTGTAGATACTGTACATGATTTCTATCGTCGTATCCACGAAACGAGGAAACTGAGGACCACCTGTATTTTGGAGATGCCGGTACCTGTGCAGGAGGACCAAGCTACGTGTCTTCAAGGCCCTAATACCGACAGTTTTACTCTACGCTAGTTAAACCAGGACGCTATCTTGTGCTTTGGAAACTCGTTTTGATGCCTTCTGTAACAGGTTCTTGCGCCGCATCATGGGGTACAGGTGGCGGGGCCGCGTGTTCAAACAACGGTTACGCCATGAGACTGGCATGGGACCTGTTACTTGTGTTTCCGCGACCGCCAACTCAGGCCATACGGGCACCTCGGGAGG
>NW_020870125.1:931099-941099 GCF_003789085.1 Penaeus vannamei | reverse complement strand
TGGGCCTCAAACAGAAGACATGATACACGAAAAGAGTTTACAACTAAGTAAACAGTTTTCAATTATTTCATTGGAAAAGCATGGATTCTGCCATAATGAAAGTGGAGAAGGTTATAGTTATACACTTGGGCCTCAAACAGAAGACATGATACACGAAAAGAGTTTACGACTAAAAAAACAGTTTTCAAGTGGGAGAGATGTGAATCCTGACCATTGCCACGCCACGTTAACCGATAAGAAAGCCAACTGCAGTAAGTAAAAGAAAACCTTTTTTCACCTCATACTAAAAGATATTAAAATCACTGTGAAAATTCATACAGTAATCTCGGAAACGGTTGTATGTTCCATGCAAAAAATGTGAAATAACTTAGTTTTGTTCCTTAGAAAAACTGTGATATCTTTAGCATTGCCTGAACACTGATGACGAGTCCACGTATTTATTCTGAAATTAGTTTTCCATAACTTTCTAAGTCTAAAAAGTAAGTTGTAAATATTGTAAAAAGAGCAAAGATAGGAAACATACATTTAAAAAGGACAATTTTCTTGTGAAACTTACCATATCCTTCTTCAAAGCCGCCATCTCCTTTTCCTTCTCTGCCAAAGCTTTCTGACGAAGCTGCTCTTCGTGCACTTTGGCAGCATTGGGCACCACAACCTTATTTTCAGAAACCCATTCCTTTGAGTCAGGTTTCACTTCCCTAGAAGTAATGTGTGCTAATATTATACATTTTTTGGATAAATTTTTGAGTATAAACTAAAGTGGGGGAAGGGGGGGTACACACTATAAGAGGAAAGAATCCTTCATTTGTGGCATCCAATTTAATATTTGTAATATATATATAATATATAAATATATATATATATATATATATATATATATATATATATATATATATATATGTATATTATATATATATAGGAATATATAATATATATATATATATATATATATATATATACTATACATATATAATATAGGAGCTATATATATATAGTAGTAGTTTAAGGAAAAATATGTTTACTTAAAAAATATATTGAGAAACTGAAGAACTGTAGTAAAAGTTTGTTTCTCACTTCTTGAAAAAAATAAATCTTTTATAAAATCCACCAAAATGAATGTTGTAAACGATCTTACTGCCCTTCCACAGACTGAACTAATTCTGAATGGATTAAAAGTATACCGAGTTAAAATAAATATAGATTTTTTATTTTTATTTGGGAGGCTCCCCCTTCATATGCATACCACTATCACTTGCTCTATTCCTCTGACTCCTAAATAAACCTTAATTATTCAAGGTACATCATTGATTTTCACTTTATTTCATTTTTATTTTTACAGAAAACAACTTTCTTTCTTTCTTTTAGACATTAAGTATTTGCATACTCATCCTTTAAAAACATATATTGTTTTAAGCATTACATTATCCAGGACAAACCAAAAACTCTGTTCTTATATATAAAGAATGCAAAACAAGTGAGAAATTAATAATGACTGAATGGGAGTTAAGATGGCAGTAGTTTCTAAAATCATGCTCTAGTCACATCTTATTCTGAGTCTTAAAACACATCCATTAGTATAAACATCACCAAATCACTTGTCATAACAAAGCACTTTGAACTATCCAATATTCCCTGCACATACACACACACACACACACACTCCACTGCAATTAAAGCATTCAACCCTGTATATACAAACTCACTTTAAAAGAGTAACATAGGCATTTCAAAATCATTTTCTCTTCCTCTTCCTTTTTTTCTTGTCCATTTACTCTTGTCAATTAAAGCTTGTAAAGAAACACTCAAAAACTCACTTGTCCCACAAAAGTAACTCTTAATCATTGCTTCTTCCTCTTCTCTTTATCTAAATACATCTGCAATCTTCTCTTCCTCTGCCTCTTACACTCTGTCTTCAATACACAAGCATTATTTCATTTTTTTGCCCACTCCTTCTATTCACATTGACCATTCTCCTTTTACCTTCCTCCTCCATTCATTCTGCTAAACATATCAAACATTATTTCTTTCTCTTCCATTCATTCTTCTATACAAATCAACCAGTCTTCTCTCTTCTTTTTACATTGCCTCTTCTAACCACATCAACTAATCCCTATACCTGTACCTCTTCTACTCACTCTCTTATATACATCAAACATTCTGTCTTCCTCATTCTCTTGCTCTTCCTCTTACTCTTCTACATGTCAACCATTCTCTCTTCATCTTCCCCTTTTTTGCTCTTCTATACACTCCAATCATTCTGTCTTCATCTTCCTCTTCTTCTCACTCTTCTGTACATATCAACAAATATCTCCTCCTCTTCCACTCACTCTTTTATAAAGCCAACTGTCCTCTCTCTCTCTCTCTTCCTCTTCCTTCTTCACTTCCAAATCCATCCAACAACAAAAGTGACCAGAACACGTTACCTATTGGCTAAGAGGACTTCTAGGGGTAAGGTTAGGTCTATGCTGGATGGAAGCTGGACGGTTTCTCCTCTTATCTCCCATCCCGCAGCCTCCATCAAGGCCCGGCCTGCTTCATGTCTCCAAACGTCTCCATGGAAGACCTTGTTCGTGATCTTCAAAGTTCTGAGGAATGAGGAATGAGATGAGTCTCTTTGTCTCTCTTTCTCCCTTCTCTCTTTATCTTCTTGTCTCTCTCTTCTCTCTCTCTTTTTTCTCTCTTTCTCTTCTTTTCTCTCTCTCTCTCTCTCTCTCTCTCGACTCTTCTCTCTCTCTCTCTCTCTCTCGACTCTTCTCTCTCTCTCTCTCTCTTCTCTCTCTCTCTCGACTCTTCTCTCTCTCTCTCTCTCGACTCTTCTCTCTCTCTCTCTCGACTCTTCTCTCTTTCTCTCTCGACTCTTCTCTCTCTCTCGACTCTTCTCTCTCTCTCTCTTCTTCTCTCTCTCTCTCACTCTTCTCTCTCTCTCTCTCTCTCTCTCTCAACTCTTTCTCTCTCTCTCAACTCTTCTCTCTGTCTCTCTCAACTCTTCTCTCTCTCTCTCAACTCTTCTCTCTCTCTCTCTCTTCTCTCTCTCTCTCCTCTTCTCTCTCTCTCTTCTCTCTTTCTCTCTCGGCTCTTTCTCTCTCTCTCCTCTTCTCTCTCTCTCTCTCAACTCTTCTCTCTCTCTCTCTCTCTTCTCTCTCTCTCTCTCTCTCTCTCTCTCGACTCTCTCTCTCTCTCTCTCTCTCTCTCTCTCTCTCTCTCTCTCTCTCTCTCTTCTCTCTGTCTCTCTCAATCTTCTCTCTTCTCTCAACTCTTCTCTCTCTCTCTCTCTCTCTCTCTCTCTCTTCTCTCTCTCCACTCTCTCAATTTTGTTCAGTAATAACTGTATGGCAATCAAGATTATATTCCATGTGGTACCTGTTCTAGACATTTACAACTGAGAGAGGAATTACTATTTTAAAAACTGATAAAAAAGGGTCATCAAAATATATCACAGGCTAGACAAGCAGATGCCTCCAACAAGAGGTAATTTCCCTGCCTGTATTTGGGCTCCTCAGGCTTCTGTGCAACATTCCTGAAGATCCTGATTAGGGTCTCGATGCAAGCCCTCTTGTCTTTCGTGTTGAGTTCGTCCAGCAGAACAATGGCTGCCTCAACCTCTGCCATTGTCCTGCAAGAGGCAAGTTACCATTAGAATACACATAAACTGGTAGACACGGTGGATATATCATAATAAAAAGGAAGAACAACAGGAAAGTTTAGTGATATTAAATTACAAGTAATAATCAATAAGAATTTAAAAAATAAAAAAATGTAAAGCATTTTATCATTCTATCATGTTTCTTTTTTAAACCAAAAAGTCTGTATCCTTTTAATCCAATCAGCTTGGATATCAAAAATACATGTCATGTCTGCTATAAATTTAGCTTATCAATTGTATTTGCATTGAGATAGCCCTACAAGTGTTTAGTCACCAAGGAGTCAATTAATATTCCTATCTATTTCACATACTATCGTTTTTCTTAGTTTTCAGTAGGATTCTTCTTTATTTCATATTATCTTTATCGTCATTAGTATTTTACATCCTAATAATCATAATGTCAATAACAACAACAATAACAGTATTGATATAAATTGCATTAGAAAAAAAATTCTCACAAACATCAAGGAATGGGGAAATAAGGTGCAGTTGCTAGGGCTAATTAAGTCATTCCTTGGCGGCTGAGGACATGTGGAGCCATCTATGTCCAACAAAGTTTGCAAAAATCTTGAAGTGAACTGTACATAACCTCAGGGTTAATGGGTTAATCTAAAGCTAATTTTTTCAAAGGAAGACAGAAGGATGTTAGATGTTCTAAGAGAGGGGAGGCATAGTTATGTCAAACAGAAAATATAATATGGCAGAAAAAATTGGCAATGAACTTAACTAAAAGAGTTCAAGATTATATACTATGCCTGAATATCGAAATCTTAACAGTCAACAAGAGAGAGAACTCATCGAGTCCAGCGAATCTCACCTTGAAATAGAAGACAAAATGTGTACATGATAAACTGGAACTTGGTGCTTTGTATTTCGGAAATTATGATTGAATCACTGCCTCAGGCTATCATTATTTCTTACTGAATTCTACATGGAGTCATTTGTTATTAGATTTTATTATATACATTCTACTTAGGGATATTCTGGCTTGACATCTGTGTTTTTTTTTGTTTGTTTTTTTTTATGAAAGGTGGAGTATTTTTTTTTTTTTTTTTTTTTTTTTTTTTTTTTTTTTTTTTTTTTTTAATGAAAAGTGTGGTCCTTTTTAATTCATGCTTTTTTAAGAGTACAAAGACAGTTTTTTCTTTCTTTTCAACTTTCTTCCTTACTTAATTCATGTGACAACTCAATCTTACTGTTTTGAGATAATTTCACAGATAGGCAACTTTATTATTACTGTATATGCTGTCAACAATGGGTGCTCTTATCTTGAAAGTGTCTAAGGCTTTGGGAAGTTGTAGTCCAACAAACTTTTATGTGTATGTATTTACAAATTATGACTTTGGGTAGAAAAACAATGAAATTAACCAAGCAGTTATATTATAATTAATACAATAACTTCATATAGCAGTTTATTTTTTGTATATTACTTGTATCTGTATGGATTTAGATAAATAACAATGCAGTTTTAAGTAGCAGAGACTACTTTTGTTTTTTTTTACAATAAATAACAATTATGGAAAGGTATGAATGAGAACGAATATCTTCACAATACAAGAGATGTATTTTACCAGTTTTGAATATATCTTCGTCAGAAATACATGTATTCTCATTTGTCAACATGAATACGGTTCATAAATAACAATGTTAACTCTTCAGTTGATAGAATAATTTTTGTCTTATTTGTTGACTTAAACTGAAGCAAATGTGATACAAAAAAAATAAGTCCCACTTTCTTAGTATGTGATTTTCTTATTCACCTCCAATAGGCTGACTTTTTCATTGTGCGCTATAAAACTACTTAACAGGAATGAAATGAAGGACTACTTATCAGTTTCCTTACTTTTATTGAATTACAAGAATCCAAAATGTACTGTCTTTATATGATCTTAGAATTTTATGTTCAATCATGTCTTTGATAATGATTCCATAAGGAAAATAGGATGAAATTTCTTAAACAATATGTGATTCATTCCCTTATATGTAATTAACAGTTTCCATGCTTCACACCCTTGGTTCTTTGCCAGAATCAAATACATACTGAATTAAATATACAACTCTCACTAATTTATGTAACAAAATTTTTATTATACAAGATGTACATAGGGATAGTTGGGATGACAATCACTGCCACTCCAACATCATTGCATCCCATTCTTTGTCACTAATAAATGGGCTATCAACATTTGCTACAACATTGTCACCACAGTAGAGGCACTCCCCAGCAACAATGCCGTCGATCTCTGCCCTAATCTGTTCCCTATCACCCCATAAGCCTCCTGCTCCTGTTCCGCTCTCGTCATTTGAGATGGCTAAGAGTTTTCCCTTGAGTTCGGATACTTTTTTCGCCTTCACATCTGACAGGTAGTTCATGACAGCATCCAGTAGGCAGTCTTGGTGGAACTTGTGCGAGCATGGGAATAGGTAGAAGGGCCTAGTCAGGAGAGGGTAGTTGCACTCACAACAGCGATCCTGAGCATGAACATATGAGTATTTTTGCTTGAATTTCTGGATGTCTTTACGGATGTTCTCTGCAGCTTTTGATGCATCCTCCATCTCTGTTTTGAGGTCTTCAATATGTTGGTTATACTCCTGTAGAGATGAGCAAATGGCATCTTTAAATTGGTCGATGGTTACAAAATCTGGGAAGAACGGTAGTATATCTTCTATCTTAATAAGGTCACACTCCTTCAACACTTCCATGGCACGTGACACGTCTTGCTCTTTCTGGACAACATGGGCAGCAATCATAAGCCAGAGCTTCTTGCGTAAGTCTTGATCATACTTGGGACGATTGGCTGTTGCCTTCGCAAGATTAGTGTCTAGTCTCAGTGCAAGTTCCACAGCCTCTTGGTACAATCCCATTGTAGTGAGAATGTGCACACAGGCCTGTTCTTCTCCTACTGACATGCATTCCCGCAAAGCGAATTTAACATCATAGCTCACACTCTGACTATCATCCCCCTGTAGTTTGAAGTAGGGCAGTAGTTTCTTGGGAGCTTGAGATGCATACAAGGTAATCAAGAAGTTATGCAACACCTGATCAGTGACATCCAATTTGTCCACACAATATTCCAGATATCGTAGCACGTCTGCCCCATTTCCGTGGGCAGTGTGGCAATGGACAAGACTTGGAAGAAGCTTAATTGGGTTAAGTCTTCTACCCTGTGCTATGAGGGCATCTACTGCTGCCCTTGGAATAGCCTGAAGAAGTGCTGGGATGTGTTGGTAAAACAGCTGCTCTGAACCTTGGTTTGTCATTACCTCTAGAGCTTCTATGTGTCTTCCATGACGCATGAGGTGCCTTAAAACACGATCATAGTCTTTCAACATCAAGCAAACATTGACATAGTTATCCTGGTCATCATGGGAGGAGAGTAATTCATAAATGGCAGTGGAGTTATTTCTAACACATTGCTGTACTTTGGGATCACGGAACAGTGTTTTCAGCTGTTCATCGCAGTTGCTATAGTCTTGTGTGTGTCTCTTCCCGGAATCACGCAAGTTCCCTAACTGCTTGAGGTAGAGCTCTAGCAGCCACATTACAACCAAAGTGACCTGAGTCTGCTCACTCTTCTTCAGCCCATCAAGTTTCTCGTGCAGGTATATCTTTAGTGCTTCTTCCTCTTCCACTTCAACAAATTTGAGAGTAATCTCTTCAAAGGATGCTAGGGTCTTTGCAAAGAGCATTGCACTCTGCAAGTACTCCTTCTTCTGGAAGAGGTCCTGAGCCTCCTGGAGGAGCACAACAGACAGGCAAGCAGGATCAGCATTGCAGTGCTTCTTTGCTAGTTCATAATTGCCCTGGTCCAGGTAGATCCGCCAAACATTGCGGCCCTCACGGTCAACCTTATACTTGAAGACTCCACGCTCGGCATACACCCAGATGGTTCCCTTGATTGGGTCTTTGGAAATGCCAACTAGTTTTCCGCACTCCTCAGGAATTACTCCTTCAAACACCACTTGATTATTCAATATACACATGCCTCGTATCTTGTCAGGCCACACAATGAGAACGTGAAATTCACACAGAATCAATCCACATGGAAGGACACTGCTATCAACACCATCTGGGTAAGTGTGAAGTTTCTTATTAACTGTCATGTCGTCCTGCGCTCCCCCACCCCATACAATATCCCCAGTGCACACTCCTTCCTCCGTCATCCAGGCAAAATGCTTAGGTCCTTTATTTGGCACCTGATATAGCTGAAGCCAAGAAGTCTTCCAGCTGCTTGGCAAGATGTGGAATTTTGGGGGTAAGCCAAGGTAGTTGTTGAACAGCGACAAGTACATGGGTCTTTCCTCCATGGATTTCAGTCTCCCTGCAAACTGGTAGAGTTTGTCATTTGTAGCACACAAGACCAGACACTGAAGGTCATCTGTGGGAGCATTGCACACCTCTATCTCTGTCACAGCTACAGGCGCATCCTTTTTCAGATCGAAAACTTGTTTGCAATATTCCTCATGTCCTGACTGGAAGAATCTCTCATCTGAAGTCAACTCCATCTCCAAGATCGAGCCCTTGGATGTGCCAACCAGGATGGGCCCGGTCGAGCTCTCTGACTGGTTCTTCCAGTTCCACCCGACGGATGTTATGAGGTGGCCCTTGAGTTTTGCCGTTGACTTGGGCTTGTTTGTGCGTAGTGGCAGGTACAGCGTGTCCACCGGGGTGCTTCCGTCCCTGCTGATGACGCTAATGAGGAGGTGCTGACCCAGCGGATCCAGAAAGATGTTGTGGATCTTGGCCTGCAATGCAAACTTGCTGATGTCAACCTCTTCTAAGGAGTTAGGCTGGAGGAGGTTGATGCGGATGAGGGTCTTGTTGGCCATGGCCAGGACCAGGTGGCGGTTGGAGACGACTAGGTGAGTGATGGGGTGCGGGGGCGAGAAATTCACCTGCCTGTCTTTCAGGAAAATCGCTGCCTCCTCCTCCAACTTCTGGTTCTTGAAGGTTGTTGTCCCGAGGATGGACTGGCTCGGCCCCCCGCCCAGGCCCTGCTGCTGGGACTCATACTGGTCGAAGAGCGTCGCCATCGTGCCGAAATTGGGGAAAATCACTCACTCGAAACAGGAGAAGCAGCTACAAGATCGTCATCCCCAATGTAGGCTTGCGCACGGAGAAAAAAAAACGCACAAATCATCTACTATCTTGGCCGATAGTCCCTTCTCACGTCCACATTCAATTGCCAGTCCACCGATAAAAAGTCCAGAGTGCGTAAGAGGGTGTAATTCACTGCATTTTCCAGAGGAGACGAGCGCAGAGGGCAAGCTGTCACCTCCCACCTGATCAATTGTTGTGATGACGAAGCCGCAGCGACCGTGGTTCTGGGGGACACTTGGACAAAAAAACGGCTAATTTAAGCATTTTGGGCGTGTTATGGGTCTGCTTTAGCGTGTTTTTCTTCCTAAATAAACATGATGCGGCAGATTTTGCCCGAGGATCATTCCAAACGCGAATAGAACAAAGGTTTGGGTTATATTTTCGTTCCTTAGAACCGTAAGGATCTGCGTCTGCGACAATGTCCGCGAATCACGTCCTTTTAACGAAATTTCGGTGGTTATAAACCTTAGCAAAACCTCGCACCGATCCGTGACAGTCTATTAAGACCAAATATCCTAAAATCAAATCCAATAAACGTTTAATAAACAGAGAAATGTAGTGATTTACCTGCTATAATTCCTCCCCTTTCGCACCCTCGATCGCCACTGCCCTGGAACGTTTTCGGGACACGACATGATGTAAAAATAAAATTACACAAGATTATGCAATTTCTTTCTGTAATGCAGCTGGGAGAGTTTCAACGACGTCTAAAATCTTGTTTGTACTTGACACAACTGCCATAACTTGTGCAAAACGGGAAGCTTAAAACCGCACCCAACACGTATCTGTTTTTGACGTGTTCTGTACAGGAAAGTCTCATAGATATATTTTTTGCCAATTCATTACTCTTAATTGGTATACATTAAAAGCTTATGATTCCACTTAATGGCAGAAAACTAAAGATCTGAAGTTTTCGAGGAAGCAAAAACTGGTGCGAAAAAAGGAAAAAGATTGCACAATGTTGAAAATGCAGTCATGTATACATTTTACTTGTCAGAAAATGGACTTACTACAATATCAGGGAAAGATAAATTTAATTCTGGGTATGACTGTTATCCTTTTCTTTTTCGCTTAGTCATTATCAAGAAAATAATCTTATTTATTATTGTAAGGAATAAATTAGTATGTGTTTATACACGACAAATATACATGCATTCTTTCATATATAAAAACACACACACACACACACACACACACACACACACACACACACACACAACACACACACACACATATATATATATATATATATATTA
>NW_020870125.1:926617-928499 GCF_003789085.1 Penaeus vannamei | reverse complement strand
TCCACCTCCTCCTCACTCCTCCTCTCTTTTCCTCCTCTGTCCCTCCCACTCCCTCCTCCTTTTCCTCCTCCCCCTCCACTTCCTCCTTTTCTCCTCCCTCCCCTCCTCTCCCCTCTCCTCCTCCTTTCCTCCTCCCTACCCTCCCCTCCTCCTCCTCCTCCCCTTTCTCCTTTTCCTCCCTCTCTCCCTCCCCTCCTCCTCCTCCTTTTCCTCCCTCCCTATCCCTTTTTCCCCTCCTCCCCTCCCCTCCTCCTCCCTCCTTTTCCTCCCTCCCTACCTCCCCCTCCTCCTCCTCCTCCTCCTCTCGCTACGCATCCCTCCCGTCCTCAGTGTCGCTGCGTGCTTTACTTGCGACAACACGTGTTCTCGTTTCTCGAGTACTTTTGCCTTGTTCTGTGACTGTCGCGGTGTCGTGTTTTTTTGTCGTAGTGTTTTTGTTTTTGGTGTTTTTTTTTTGAGTTTTTTCGTGTGTGTGTGGTGTTTGTTTTTTTGTGTTTTTTTTTCGTGTTTGTTTTTATTTTTCTTCATTTGGAATTATTGTTGTGTTGTGCGTGTTTTTTTTTTTTTTTTTTTTTTTTTTTTACACAGAGGAGGGAGTGGAAGAGATGGAGTAAGATAAGGAAAATAACAAAAGAAGAACTGAATATCGAGAAGGAAAAAGAACAAAGAAAAAATAATAAAGAAAAAAAACAGTATGAGACAATAGAAAGTGCTTTTATCTTTTTTCTCTGTTTTTAATGTATAATAACTAGTCTCCATCCTACATTTCACGAATTCCACCCTTCATAATCACAATAATTAAAAGAAAAGAAAAGAAAAATTATCGAAATACAGACGAAAAAAAAAAATCCCACGAATAGATATATGAATTCGCGTCTCCTCTTTAGCGAATGGAAAAGGTTAACCACTACTTTCATTGATAACTATTACGTTGATCATTACACACTAACACACGTGACATTCAGACACTATCTTTGCCACCCTCGTCCTCCTCCTCCTCGTCCACTCCCTCCTCTTCCTCTTCTTCTTCTTCTTCTTCTTCCTTCTTCTCTTCTTCTTCTTCTTCTTCTTCTTCTTCTTCTTCTTCTTCTCCTCCTCCTCCTCCCCCACTCCCCCTCTTCTTCTTCTCCTCCTCCTCCTCTTCCTCTTCCTCCTCTTCCTCCACCTTCTTCTTCTCCTCCTCCTCCTCCTCTTCTTCTCCTCCTCCTCCACACACACACGTCACTGAAACGAAGTAATTATTGAAAATAAAGGTAATAATGGCAATGATTGATACTGCTGTCAATGATGATTTGTTGATGAAGTTGACACATGTGGTTTGGAATTAATGAGGGATTTGGAGAGTAAGAGAAGGAGAGGAGGAGGGTGTGAGAGAGAGAGAGAGGGAAGGGGGGGAGGAAGGGTGGTGAGAGAAGGGGGGAGGGAAGGGGTGTGTGAGAGAGGAGAGGGGAAGGAGAGAGAGAGAGAAGTGCTGAGGACAAGGATCATAAGAAAGAAAGAGAAAGTGAGGAAGAGAGGAAAAAAGAGAAGAGAGCAGAGAGAAAGTAACAGAAAGGAGAAGAGTCCAGGGATCGAGAGACAGAAAAAGTAATGTCAGGGAGAAAGTGAACAAAGAGAGAGAGAGAAGAGAGAGAGAGAGAGAGAGAGAGAGAGAGAGAGAGAGAGAGAGAGAGAGAGAGAGAGAGAGAGAGAGAGAGAGAGAGAGAGAGAATAAACAAAAGAGAGAGCGAGAAAGTAAACAAAAGAGAGAGAGAGTGCGAGAGAGAATGCGAGAGCGAGAGCGAGAGAGAAAGAGAAGAGAGAAAAAACAAAAAGAGGGAGACCTCGCCACGAACACATAAAACAAGGCGTACTGAGGACATAATCCACTTTCACTCTAATT
>NW_020870125.1:909117-921617 GCF_003789085.1 Penaeus vannamei | reverse complement strand
ATATAGTTATTTAATAAAAAGTAAGAATGAAGATGATTATCATCAGATATAATTGAATATTATTTAGGATATAAACTTTGGCATGTCTTCTGTTCTCAGTGAGCCATATATGTTTTTGGGTGTTTTAATTAAGAATTTCAGTAAAAATCTCACAATATGTATATATAAACATTGCACATTACTTTTAAGAGAATAGTATCAAGCTAATGTGAAATGAAGTCAAGAGAGCTAGTAATACTCATGAATTTTGGGTTCTAGGTTTACTTATTTTTGCAATGCTACAAAAATCAAGATTATATCTTAAGAAAAAAATATTTGAACTGGTCCTTGCTATATTTTTTGTATCCTTTGTATTGAAGTAATTGTAGTAGTTTGTGCTAGTAACGTTTTCTGGGAAGAATATCCATTGCCTTCATAATTATTTACTGATCCATTCATAGTGGTTCCCAAAGATATACAATAATTTGCTTATATCAGTTATGATGTCATTTATTTTTTTACTTTATGGCCTAGATAGCTGAGTTTCTCTTCTAATTCAAGAGGCTTTATTGCCCATGGAACAAGTGAGCTTCATTATATCTTTTTGATAGAACTTTTAAAGCTATGCATGATTGTAAGTTTTCCCTCTAGAAATACCATGGTGAATACTTTCTTTTCCTATTTCAGTTCTTTATGCAGTAGATTTACCTGCATGGAAATCTGCTTATTTACATATTCAGGTGACCATAAAAAAAATATATTAATGATTCAATTTTCTTTTATAAATTATGTGAAAGTATATAAAAACATGAATATATCCTAATATTAATTTCATGATCTCATAACATTTCATAAGCAATAATGTTGACCAGATTGAATAACAAGATATAAGGAAAATGATGAAAAGTTTTTGACACCGATGATGGACGGGGGAGATACCATCGGCTCGATCAACCAGAGGAAGACCTTTATATAAATAGGTAAATATATATATATCTGAAAAAAAAAAATCAAAATGTCAGTTTCATTGATATTTATTATTTTTGTATGACTTTAAAAATAGGATTTTCACATGGAATGAGTTTTGGGCAAATAAAGAGCTTAGATGTCATGTATGTAAAATGAAGCAAAGATATTCAGACTATTTATATTGAAGGATTTATATATTCATTAATAATTTTTTTTTTTTCTAAATAGCCTTAGACTAACATAGACCTTGCATATACCAATAACCCCATGCAATGATTTAGATATAATCAAACTGTAACCTGCTTGAAGCTTATCTCAGACCTAGTCAGCCGTTCCTGAAGGAATCCCTTTCTTATTAGAATTCCAAGACTGCTGAAAATAAGGCCAGAGATTGCTAAGTGAAGGTGTGGTTGACAGCTCGCAGATTGTTGGCTACCATTACGCATATTACGTTGCTGTGGATGTATGAATGGGCAAATAGATATAGCTTTGGCTTTAGAACTATGGTTAATAAGGCCAACCACCAAACTACCTGAGTTCAACTGGAAAAGGGGGATATAAGTAAACAGAATTTAAGGTTAAAACTTTTGAAATATCACGAGAAAGTTACAAATGAATACCTACGAAAAGCAGGATGAATTATTTGATTTTTCTGTTGGACAGCTTTCATCAGAAATATGTTTTTTATTTATTTATTTGTTTACTTATTTATTCCTACAATTCTTTTGAAAGTAGTACATTTGCATGTAGGGGAGAGTAATAAATTGACAAATAAAGTACATTGTTTGCAACTGTGAGGATAAATAACAAGCCGTATTGTCATCATTTTCATGATTGTTATTTTATCATTGTTAATGATATTGTTATTGTATTTATTCTTATTATTGTTATTATTGTTGTTGATGTTACTGTTATTATTAATGTTTTTGTTATTATTGTTGTCATTATTATTGCTCTTGTTATTGTTGTCATTATTCTATCATTACATTATTATTTTTTTTTTTTTTATTATCATCATTATTACCATTGTTATTATTATTATCATTATTGTTATTGATATTGCTGTTGATAATATTATCATTATTATTATTATTATTATTATTATTATTATTATTATTATTATTATTATTATTATTATCATTATTGTTATTATGATTCTACTGTATTATTATGATTGTTCTTTTATTGTTTTTGTTATCATTACTATTATTTTTTTATTATTAATATTATTATTATTAGTAGTAGTAGTAGTAGTAGTATATTTTTATTATTATTATTGGTATCATTACTAATGTTATTATTATCTTAATATTACTATGATCTATATCATTGGTATTATAATTTTGTTATTTTTATTTTCATTGTTATTATTATTACTATTGTACAAAGTATATATTATAATCAGATTTCAACATATTTTCTACATTTCTGTGCCTTCCTATGTGAGCTCTGTTTGCTGCGTGTCTTACAGGGATAAAAATGGGAATTGCCCTAAAGTATTTGATTAGAAGTTGGGGACAGAATTGGCAAAATTATACATGTTCCAAGATGGCTAGACATTTGGCTTACCTTCGGTATAGAGACTTGCTACCACTTCGATGTCTTTGTAAAATTGTCAACCTTTGGTAAGTACAATATTCTGTAGAGTGTATGTGCTAGGTTCTACTGCATTGTGCTTACTCTAGCAATGATTGAATCACACTTCTTTGTACAGATACATGCTTACTTGTTCTATTCTTAAAGGCATAGTCACACAGGCACTCTATACTTTCACTTTATTCTGAATGAAATCTTTTTTATATACTGTACATGCATACATTCAGATACACTTATTCTCACACTCACTCCTCACTCACGCAAATACTCATTCATTTACTCTCTCACAAACACACACACACACACACACACACACACACACACACACACACACACACACACACACACACACACACACACACACACACACACACACACACACACACACACACATACACACACACACACACACACACACACACACACACACACACACACACACACACACACACACACACACACACACACACACACACACACACACACACACACACACAGGTGCTTTTATACATAAGTAAAACCATGTATGTGAACAGACATGGAGTGAAAATAGCAGTTACATTACTAGTTATAGATAAAGTTTTCAGAATCTCAGTCGCTCATCCATTTAGTTGAACAATGTCTACTCTTATTTTACAGTCGAGAGCTGGTATTATAGTTGCTTTATGTAAAATATGCTTGTATCAACATGTAACAGAACGTCTTTCTTTTCTGATTTTCTCTCGTAATTGAAGTTTCTGAAGAAGGGTACCGTATATGTATATATCATTGTCTGCTTCTTTCCAGAGAGAGCAAGAGTTAGTGTAAGGTTTAGGTCGACAGTCTCCTGATAACCGTTTCAGTCACAAGTGAGCATAGAAAGGGATGTTGGTCATTCAAGTATTTATGTAAGCTAGATAGAGGTAATACATATCGATATGAAGTGTAAAGTATTTGCAAGGAATTTTAAGAGAATTGGATTGAAGAAAGGAAAAGTTGTGATACTGCGATAATTTTGTTTATGTTAACACTTTTATGAATTTTATTTGCTATGGATATGTGATTTTGCTTCTTTTTATTTTATTTTTTTTTAGAATTATTATTATTTTTTTTTTAGAGTTGTTATTATTTCATTATGTGATCCAGTGGAGATTGCAGATGACTTCTTTTTCTTTCATAGCCTTTTTGCTTTTATTAGATAGTCTTTGCACGTTGTATGCATGATTTTGTACACCTCATCTTGACCCAAGAAATGTCAAAACTAATGATATGCCTTGAATATTCTCCTCTGCATTGTTTATGAAAGAAGCCCTGGACTGTTCTCTTTGTCATTACAACAGCCACTGATGTTCTAGTCATCTGTGAATCATCTGTTAATTGGCATTTTGTTTTTTATGCTTTTTGCTAAGATTGTCTGTTTGGATTTACTGTTCTGTGTTTTGTTGTCTTTGAAACACTAAGGTAGTAGGGTTCTCTGATTGCTTTAACATGTTATAATGGTATAGATGTATATGTATATTGTCCTTTTGTAGACAGAGGGTAGGTAATACATTATCCTATTCAGGGCTCTTCTTTCAAACACTTTACTCAGTCATAGCATCAAGGAAATGGGTTGGTGTTGGGAATAGAAATGATTAAATTCGGGTCTCAAGAACCCTATTGGAACCTGAAGCTGAGTGTACATAGTTGTAAAAGTGTTTAATACGAAACTGAGTAGTAAGTTTCTTTGTGTCAAATATAGGGAAATGTATAAATGCAAATGAATAACTTTCTTACTTATGATGACGTCTAATAAAAAAACATCTGTTAGCTATCTTGTGTTGTGTTTCTGGTCATCCCCATTTATACCTTTCCTAATACAAGTTTCACTCTTGTGAAGAGCAGTCATGAGTTCCTATTCATTTATTGCAAAATTTAGAATGATCCCTAGAAGACAAGCTATTGCATTACAATCTCTATTTATTTTTAAATTGCTGAAATAGTATTTTATCCTGTCACTTCAATGAATTCACTTTAAAAGTTCCAGCTCACTGATCTGGTAACATATTACCTTTCCAATTATAAGCAATGAAGCTGACAGAACTTGGCCTGAGAGTAAGTAAAGTACTCTCCAGAACTTTGTTGTAAAAGTCAATGAGTAATACTAAGAAGACATATTTTGTAGTGGTTCCTGTGAATCGAGTAATTAAAATCTGAAACTTTACCTGCTTTGGTGAACTTCTTATTAGTCTTTGGTGGCCTGATATCTTTAAAAATTACAAAGTTCATTTACTCATTAATATTCTACAACCAGAGTGGGGTCTCTGATATATACATGAAATGTATCTGATTCTTTCTGTAGTAGTTATATACCATAGATTTCCAAGTTATTCAAAGGAATTCATGTCCCTTATTGACCTTGTTTTGATTTTGTTGTGTGTGGTGTGTGCGTATGAGGACCTGAGGTGAGTTTGTCACTGGTTTTTCTGTACATATTTTTCCTTCCTTGATATTTTTGGGACATTTATATAGGGAAGTAAAGGTTGTATACGTTTATCCAATATTTTCATGGATAGTAACTCTGTGCAGTCTCATTAAGCTGTGAAAATATATTCATAGAAAAGAAAAATGTGCCTAATATTAATGTATATAAAAATTCTTTTCATATGATATTCACAAAGGAGAATTTCAATTTCACATGACAATAACATAAAAAGTCATATTTTCACTTTTAAAAAAGTTTCCAAAATCACATGAAGTGAATGTTACAATTTATATGGAATCATACTAATTCTTTTATTTTTTTCTCACCCAACAGGGCTCAGCTGACTAGAAAGCAGCTGATAATATGTGTGGTGTTAGCTGTAAGCTGCGTGGCAGCCATAGCAGTGGGCCTCGGCCTTGGTGAGTGGTAGCCCCCTCCCCCTCCTTCATTTTGGTAATGTTGGTATTGGTGTGGGAATAAAACTTTGTTTTTTATTTATTTATTTATTTTATTTATTTTTTTTTTTTTATTGATTTGTAACTTTGCATCATTATTATTGTTAGTGTTGATGTTATTATTATTATTATTATTATGAATATTATTATTTCATTATTATTATTTTTTTTTTTTTCATTGTTTTCATTATTATTATTATCATTGTTGTTGTTGTTATTTTTAGTAACATTTTTGTAATTGTTATTTGTTTTTATGTATTTTTATTATTATTATCTTTGGTATTATAGTTTGTGATTATTATAGTTATTAGCATTTTATTATCATCATGTCTTTTTCTCTTTTCTTCTTTTTTGTCTCTATTTCCATTTTTGTTTTTGTTTGAATGTTTAGTTTTTATATATAAGCATCAGATGTTTTTTTCATTATTTTCCTTAATTTCCTAATTTTAATTTTAATTGATGTCCATTTGTATTTGTAAAGTTGGAGATATATTTTTTTCATTTATATTGTATTTTAATTTTTATTTGTACAGGATTTTCATTTTGTTATTGTTACCGAGTTTGCATTTTCATTTGTTTTTCTTCATTTGTTTATTTATTTTTTGTCTTATTTTGTTTTTTATTTTTTTGTTTATATTTTATCCACTTTTTATTTCTTTTTATCTTTATTTCTTTCTTTATTTTTTTCTTTTCTTTTTCTTTTCTTTTCTTTTCTTTTCTTTTTTTCTTTTCATTTTATTTTATTTCTTTTCTTTTCTTTTCTTTTCTTATCTTCTTTTCATTTCTTTTCAATTCTTTTTTTTCTTTTCTTTCTTTGCTTATCTTCTCTTTTCTTCCTTTCTTTTCTTTTGTTTTGTTTGTTTCTTTCTTTCTTGTCTTTTCTTACTAATGCATCTCTTTCCACAGGCCTCCCCAGGCAGAGCTCCGAACCTTTAGCCAAGCAGGAGTCCAAAGCACCTTTAGCGGCAGCTGTAAGTTCGCAAAATCAATATATGAGCAGATTTGCGGGGATAGACAGGGCTGAAAATTGTTAGATAAAGATGTGGAATTGGTAGATGACCGATAGAATTATTGGGTAAAGAAATTTTTAGATGAAGATTTAGATTTGTTAGATAAAGCTACAAAATTATTAGATAAAGATTTAAAATTACTAGATGAAGATTTAAAATTACTAGATGAAGATATAAAGTCAGATATAGAATCAACTGCACTGATATGAGAAGATTGATTGTTTTTTTGTTTTGTTTTGTTTTTTTTCTATGGAGATATAAGATTGTGTTTGTATTAAGTTTCTCTATGCAGTATTAGCATGTTTTCACTAGGTACAGTACAGTAACTCTTTTGCTTTGCATATTATATTTGGTGTTTTGTGAACCTTACAGTTCAAATTAGTTCTCTTGATTGATTATTATTATCATTTGATGTTATTTATTGTAAAATTCATCTTCATTCTTCCTTCATCATATTTGTCATTGTTTTTCATCAGAAACCAGCCCCCCCAGAGCCCAGGGCCAGTTTGAATCATGGGGAGACAGCGATGCGACATCATATGGGGAGGCTACAGAACCTCCTCCGTCAGAGACCGAGCTCGGAGAATTTAACACGGCTGCAGTTAGCTCTGATGGGACCCCATGTGCGCAGATTGCCACGTGAGTTTATCGCTTGTGCTTACACGTGTTTGTTTTTGTGTTGCATGTCATGCACTCCATATCAAATATTTTGGATTCTCTGGCAGTGTCATCAAAGTTTTCTCATTTGTGCATCTCTTTACTAAGTTGCTAAGCTGTAGTGAGGAAAACATCTGTTAAAATGAAAAAGATAATAACAGCCAATGACCAATTAATGCAAGTGTTTAAGGGTCATCCATTTTTTTCATCATTTTCACAAGCATACAAACTGTATGCTGGGGGGAGAGGGGGTTAAACCACGTGTACACTTTCTAAAAAGTAATAAAGATTATGCCAATTTTAAAGCTGTATCGCAGACACCTATAATCCTCGGCTATCTCCGAATGTATCGACCTCAATTACAATGTGTTATTTTTCACATGTATTGATGTACATGACTTGCCGTATTTTTATTCACTATGTCATAGATGAAATATATTAGACTCCTTGTTGCAAGGTCATCATTTTTCCCATTTCAGCTTGTACTCTTTTGGGAGGGGAAAAGTACTCTTTATAGGCTTTTGAAAATAACGAAAAAAATGGATGGCCCATAAGAGTAACAAATCTAAATAGAGTGAAAGAATTAACACTCACATACCTCCCTACAGAGACATACTGAAGAGGAATGGCACACAGCAGCAGATCAGCGGTAGCAGGACTTTTCTGCGTAGGAGTCATCAACACTCAGTCTATGGGTCTTGGGGGCGGGTTCCTCATGACCTACTATGACCGGTCAACAGGGAAGGCCTACTCTTTAATGCAGGGAAAGTGCGCCGTCAGAAGCTTACGAGGACATGTATGGCGGGGACGCGGAATTAGCTCAGAAAGGTAAAGAGTATGACTGGCTCTGTGTGTTGTGTGTGTGTCTCTCTCTCTCTCTCCTCTCTCTCTCTCTCTCTCTCCTCTCTCTCTCTCCTCTCTCTCTCTCTCCTCTCTCTCTCTCTCTCTCTCTCTCTCTCTCTCTCTCTCCTCCCTCTCTTTTTTCCCCCTCTCCTCTCTTTTCCCCCTCTCCCTCTCTTTTCCCCCTCTCCTCTCTTTTTCCCCCTCTCTCTCTTTTTCCCCCTCTCCCTCTCTCTTTCCCCCTCTCCTCTCTCTTTCCCCCTCTCCCTCTCTCTTTCCCCTCTTCCCCTCCTCCCTCCCTCCCTCCCATTTTCTTATCCTGATATTCTCTTCTTTCTTTATTATTATGGATTTGTTTCTGGTGATATAAATGTGAATTTTTCAGACCTGTTTTAGTGTTCTTGAATTTTGTATAAGTGTCAGTGTGGGTTTACCCCCTGTGATTTTCTTCTATTGTCCTGTCATCATTGTTGTCAACATAGCGTTCTCAGAGGCTGATTTCAAAGCTTTCCCTCACAATTAGAAAAGTTTTCCAAAATCATAACCAGTGGAGTTGATACCCCCAAATTTACTCATGATTTATTCCATTTAGCTAAAGGAAAATGGTGGGCAACAAAAAAACCCAGTTTGAAAGGTGAGTCTCGAGTACCGTTCACCAGTGTAAAGCATGCCACACGCTTGCCCGGCCGTGCCTTTGGTTATGCTTGTCTTTTTAACATTTAACAGCAGCATGATATGTTCGATTATTTAGGTATTTTATGTATTTTATATGTTTTTTTTTAATTTCATATATGGTGATTATGTTCTTTGGTGGTGGTTTAAATGCAAAGAATGTAAGATGCTTGTCCACTTTTGTGTTTATTTTTAAATTTCATGAATGACTGAAAGTTTTTCTTCTTTTTATCTTTTCTATTGATGGAATGAATTCTTTAAAAAAAATTGCATAGAAACATTTTGCATTAAGAAATTAGACATGGTATGGCATTTTGACATCAAATGTAATCATGTTCATTATTACTTTTGGTAGATTATTGTTTGTAATTACATCTCTTACAGTTGAAGCCTCATTATGCTTGTACAATGTGTACATACTTACAGAAATTATTGTTGCTTAAGTAAATGGCAGAAGATTACACTAACAATGGTTATTAAAAAATATTTAGTACTTTTCCCAACAACACAGTATTTTTGCTATTTAAAATATAGGTGATGATTGACTTGTAAAGAAAAATCTTGTTACTTATTTTATTTTAGTCTGCATGATGTTATGATCCTAATATCACTAGTGTAGTTTGTTACTTGACACTAAAGCAACCGTTTTTATCAGGGTGCAGAGGCACTTAGAGAATGATTGACTGAAAGCAACACTAATGTGATGTATATTAAATAAGACCATCACCAGCCAGTTATCAAATTACTATCATCACTAATCTGTTGATTTTTAAGTAATTCTCACAACAGCATGTTAGTATCACATACTTATCATTACCAGTCTGTTAAGTGAATAACAGAGTATGGAAGTGTCTTGCTTTCTGTTGTTGATAATAAATGACCATTGATTTGAGTTCTTTACTGAATCTCACTGTCTGATCAGATTTTTGTTTGTTTTTATTACTATTGAGGATTTAATGATTAAAATATTGGTATGTATTAGTGAATTAGTGAGGTATGTGTGCATTTTCCTACATGGATTTGTGAAATAAAATAGGAAGACTTTCAATCTTATTTTTGGACAGAAAGACATCTTTTTCATGAGATAGAAAATGCCTAGCATATTACTAATGCCTTTTCAATTTAACATAGGAGGGCTTGCTGTGGCTGTCCCTGGAGAACTCCGAGGATACCTGAATTGTATGAGAGATTCGGTGGAAATCTACCATGGGCTGAACTCCTAGAACCCACCATCAAGCTCTGCGAAGATGGGCATCTCGTCAACTGGCACATGGCTCGTGCTCTGAAGTTCAATGCGGAGGATATCAAAAAGGAACCAAGCATGAGGTAATGTGTTTAGACATATGATCTGTTATGTATATTGTTTTCGTGGAGAAAGAATCATTAGTGGAATTTGATTGTGTGATGTATGTCTATCCATGGATTTTTTAAATTTCTTTATGTGTAAATAAACTTGCAAATGCACTGACCAATACTTGTACATTAATATGTAATGAAGTGAAAAAATACACATTTTCCAAAATTCATGTATTCTGTGATTTCTATAGTTATCCTGTCATTCTTTCCTCCAGTGTCTTTATTAACCCTGAGACTGGCGATGTGTACAAGGAGGGAGACACGCTGAAGAGGCCCCAGCTTGCTAAGACCCTGAGAGACCTGCAGCAGGACCCCGATGCTCTATATAGTGGTCAGTTGGCGTCTAAGCTGGCTCAGGATATCCAGAGCTTCGGGGGCATTGTCACTGAGGAGGACCTCAGGATGTACAAGTTAGTATGGGGTTTTGAGATCTGTGTGTGTGTGTGTGTGTGTGTGTGTGTGTGTGTGTGTGTGTGTGTGTGTGTGTGTGTGTGTGTGTGTGTGTGTGTGTGTGTGTGTGTGTGTGGTGTGTGTATGTGTGTGTGTGTTTGTGTTTGTGTATTTATGTATATCCTTGTGATCTGGGCAAGCAACAGTACACAGATCCTTAACCCATCGCACCCCGACAGGCCTGTGTGGAAGGAAGCCATGAACATTACACTGCAGCATGGCCAGATAAGTATGTTCTCTGTGCCTCCCCTGGCTCGGGTCTCATTCTGGGCTTCATTCTCAACATCCTGGATGAATATGGACTTACCCCAGAGAGCATTGATGACTCCAATATTGTCCTGACTCACCATCGCATCACAGAGGCTATGAAGTGGGCCTATGCCAAGAGGACTGAGCTTGGAGATGCCGACTTTGTAGATATGAGTGGGGTAGGGAGAATGGGCCTTCATTGTGGGTGCTTATGTTTTGTAATGGAGATGATTATGAGATATGGAGAAAGATATTGTTTATAATGAATTTTAAAAATTTAATGTTCTTTGCAGCACAATGAGTGTACAATATTACGTCATTTTTTGTGGGGAGATTTCTTGCCCCATTGAATTACCTATTACAACTCAGAGGTGATTTTGGATTATCACCTTCTTTCAGCTTACCAAAAACCTGACCTCAGATGACTACGCAGCATACATTCATAGCCAGATTACTGATGACCGCACATTCCAAGACCCTGAGCACTATGGAGCAGTCACAGCAGACCCAGATGACCATGGAACAGCACATTTCTCTTTGCTTGCCCCCAATGGTGATGCTGTCTCGGTTACTAGCACAGTCAACCTGTAGTAAGTATCTACATGTTGTTTTCTTCTCTTTCTTTTTATTCTTCTTCCACCTCATAGAATTATTCTTTCTCTCTTTCCTTTATCTGTTCATTTCCGCCTCCATCCACTCTCTCCTCCATCTCCTCTTCTCACTTTGATTTGCTTTTGCTTTGCTTCTCATCTTTCCTCTCCTCTCTCCTTCACCTTCCTTCTTCCTGCCATCTTGCCTTCTCCTCCCTCCTTCCCTCTCGCTCTGCTTTCTCCTTTTTCATTGTTATTTATGCTTTGCCTTGCTTCTCACCTTTCCTTTCCCCTCTTCCTCCTTTTCTCTCTTCCTGCATGCCTGCAGTCCTTCCCTCCCTCCCTCCCATCTTCTCTGCCTTTCTCCCTCTCTCATATTACATTTTCTCTTTACAGCTTTGGTGCAGGAATCCGTTCTGTTCAAACTGGCATAGTCCTTAATGACGAAATGGATGACTTCTCGGCCCAAACATCACAAATTACTTTGGGATTCCTCCTTCACCTGCCAACTTTATTAGGCCAGGTGAGCTTACTGTTTTTGAAGATTGAGGTCGAAAGGAATATCTGGCAGTCCTAAGCATTATTTTTGGGCTGAAAATGTTGGTGATATATGTATTACATTGAAGGTATTTGTGATTGATGAATATTTGCTTATCACAGCATTAAGAAGAAAGATTATTTTGTTACTTGTATTTGATGGGGAATAAATTTCTAATTGCCATTAAAGAACAATGGATTATGGTTTCCATCGAAGTGTATCCAGGCATTAACTTTATTTTATTAAAAGTTTTCTAAGCATTTGCATGGTGATGCCTCTGGATAAAGAACATCAATAATGTTAAGCTTTATAGTATCAGTTGTATAGCCAGACAATTCTTTTTTCCAAACAGGCAAGCGGCCATTGTCATCCATGTGTCCAGCAGTGTTTGTAGACTCGAAGGGCGATGTGCGTCTTATCATTGGTGCTGCAGGGGGAACCAAGATTTCCTCTGGAGTGGCTTGGGCATCTCTTCGTAACCTTTGGTTTGGGGACAACATCAAAGAAGCTGTTGATGCTCGCAGAATCCACCACCAACTCTTCCCCATGACATTCAGCTATGAGCAAGGAATTCTGCCGGTAAGTGCAACTTTGAAATATACTTTTGTGTGTGACGTTTGAATTTTGATGGTTGTTTTCAAGCAGTCTGGTTAGATGGGTCTTTTTATTTTTCAAGCGATATTATTGTGTTTTTCA
>NW_020870125.1:899117-901617 GCF_003789085.1 Penaeus vannamei | reverse complement strand
TTCGCTCTCGGTGTCCGAAGGCTCCGCGCGGCTCTGAGACCCTGACTTCGACTTCGAGATGCAGCCGAGGGAATGGGCGTAGGCGAGGAAGACGCGGCGGTGGTCTTCTCTGAACGCCCACGGACAAAGGACGAGCCGCTCTGAAGGACCGCGCGGTGGAACAGACCTGAGGAGGAGGAAGAGGAAGGTGAATGACTGAGGTGGATGGAAGTGGATGGGAGAACAGAAAGTGGAATTAATGAGGAAAAAAAATGGAAAGAAGGAAGGAGAAATATAAAGGGATAATAACACGAGAACAAAGAAGGGCCGTTTCAGAAAGAAGGAGCAAGAATAAGGGATGCAATAATTGAAAGAAAAAAAATAATATAATTGATACTGAAGATAAGCAGTCAATGAGAAAAATAGTTTTAAACAGTTTTTAAAAAATTCCTTATATTAATAAATAGGAACTAGCCAATAATGAGCTTTCCAGGCAATTTTTCGATTATTTTTTCCCAAATTCGTTACTTCTGATCTAAAAACGACATGGAAGTCAAATTCTAATCTGAATACCATAAAATACTAAACTGAAAATATAAATGACGTGTGGTATTGCCTGAGGTTAATATGAACATGAGTGTGTGTGTGTGTGTGCGTGTGTGCGTGTGTGTAAGTACCGGCAATGCTGCTGAACGCCAACGAATATAAGGAGCCTATCCAGGCCACCTGAGGACATGGGCGAAAGCATATGATAGTGGACGGAGGCGGCCCCAGCGCTGACCCCAGAATGGTGACCTTGTCCGGGTCTCCGCCAAGGTTCCTGATGTTTTCCTGTACCCATCTGAGTCCCATCACTTGGTCCTTTAATCCTAGGTTCCCGGGCAATGCAGCATCTTCACTAGAGAGGAATCCTGCAAAGAGGTGATGGATATTAAGGGAGTCATTTGTGACTAATTGTGTTTGAAGTTAAAAGTCGAGGTTGAGATATATCGTTTTCTATGATTCTACGGGGTTAAGTACATCAAAGAAAATGGAAGGAGCGTAGGGTAGACTTACCAAAGCGTCCAGACGGTAAGCGCTCACAACACAATGCCCTTGGTCACCAGAGGGAGAGGTTGGTGCTCGTCGGTGCCTCCGAGTTTCGAAGGCGCCGCTGTGGAAGGCCACGATCACCGGGAGGAGGGCGTCACTGTCGAGCTTCAGGCGAAAATTCAGTTTATTAGCTTCTTCCAATAAGGTTTAGGCAGGTTATTCATTGCCTTTTTAAACAGAAGTTTGATACCATTTTTAAAGATTATTTGTCTGTATGCACATACACACGCGCAAAACACACAACACACACAACACACACACACACACACCACACACACAACACACACACAAACACACACACACAACACACACAACAACACACACGTCTAACTGTGGCGTAAAGACATTGAGATAGAGACAGTCTTCTTCTCCTTCAATCTGAGTTCGACTTCTATACGCCTCTAAGTTGACCTGTGGAACTTGGGAGGCATGTCTTTCTTGGCTCTGTCCAGGACTCCGCTCGCACAGGATCTGTAGGATGATGAGAAAGGAGGAAGGGAGGAAGGGAGTGAGGGGATGGGGATGGAAGGGAGGAGGGAGTGAGGGGATGGGGATGGAAGGGAGGAGGGTGAGGGGATGGGGATGGAAGGGAGGAAGGGAGTGAGGGATGGGTATGGAAGGGAGGAAGGGAGTGAGGGGATGGGTATGGAAGGGAGGAAGGAAGTGAGGGGATGGGTATGGAAGGGAGGAGGGATGAGGGGATGGGGATGGAAGTAGGAAGGGAGTGAGGGGATGGAAGGGAGGAAGGGAGTGAGGGATGGGGATGGAGGGAGGAAGGGAGTGAGGGGATGGTATGGAGGGAGGAAGAGTGAGGGGATGGGGATGGAAGTAGGAAGGGAGTGAGGGATGGGGATGGAGGGGAGGAAGGGAGTGAGGGAATGGGTATGGAAGGAGGAAGGGAGTGAGGGGATGGGGATGGAGGGGAGGAGGGAGTGAGGGGATGGGGATGGAAGGAGGAAGGGAGGAGGGATGGGGATGGAAGTAGGAAGGGAGTGAGGGGATGGAAGGGAGGAAGGGAGTGAGGGGATGGGATAGAGGGGAGGAAGGGAGTGAGGGGATGGGGTGGAAGGGAGGAAGGGAGTGGGGGATGGATGGAAGGGAGGGGGAGTGAGGGGATGGGTATGGGAGGAGGAAGGGAGTGAGGGATGGGATAGAAGGGAGGAAGGGAGTGAGGGGATGGGGATGGAAGGGAGGAAGGGAGTGAGGGGATGGGGATGGAAGGGAGTGAGGGGATGGTATGGAAGGAGGAAGGGAGTGAGGGGATGGGATGGAGGGAGTGAGGGGATGGGGATGGAAGGGAGGAAGGGAGTGAGGGGATGGGGATGGAAGGGAGTGAGGGGATGGGTGGAAGGGAGGAAGGGAGTGAGGGGATGGGATGGAAGGGAGGAAGGGAGTGAGGGGATGGAAGGAGGAAGGGAGTGAGGGAGAT
>NW_020870125.1:881617-894117 GCF_003789085.1 Penaeus vannamei | reverse complement strand
CCCTTCTTCTTCTTGTCCTTCTCTCTCTTTCTCTCTCTGTATCTCTCATTCTCTCTCTATCTCACTATCTCTCTCTCTCTCTCTCATCCTCTCTCTCTGTCTCTCTCTCTCTCTTTTTCTCTCTCTTCATCTTTTCTTTTCTAAAACTGTCTTACTTTAATCAATTATTGTGAGTTAAGCATTCTTTTTCTTCGTTTGTTTTACTTACATCTGACTTAACTTATCTCTTTTCACTTTCTTGCTATACATATACACTTATATACACACCAAACATACCCCACATACAGAACACTCAACTAACACATACACAACACCCAACCACACAAACATCCACATACATATACACACAAAAACACCCAACTACACTTACATATACACCCAAAACACACCTACATACACACACACCTAAAACAACACATCCACACACACAAACACCCCCAACCACACATACATGCATACCCAAACACACATTCACATACATTCACACCCCAAGCACACATCCACATACATACACACACACAAAAATCACATCCACACACACCCATACACCTAAAACAAACACGCACCCACACAAACAAAACCACCACACGTAGATACGTACACAAACTATATGAATTAATGGTATCAAATATAAAGTTAGAGGTTGTTTGGAATAATCATCATTCAAGCATATCAAAACTTATAACAAAAAAGAAAAAGGGGTTTATCGAAAGGTTTATCATCATCACATTTATCATTATCATGCCTGTCGTTATTGACCCAACCCCACGCCCCACAGATCTCCCCAAAGAACCCCCCCCCCCCCCCCGCGCTCGCCCTCGCCCCTCAGTGCCATGACGCCCGACCTTCACCCGCCCACGACGCCCGACCTTCACCGCCCACGACGCCTTGTGTTTTACTTTGTCGTCATGGAGAAGATGTGCTTCCGGTGCCGCCCCTGCGCCCTCTGGAAGGTAGGATGGGCGGCGCTTGGTTCTTCCGGGGTTTTGTGGGTGTTGGCGCTTTTTGGAAATCTGCTTCGTGTTTCACTAGATTTTTATTTTTTTTTTTTTTTTATTTTTCTGCTTTATCTGATAGTGTGTATATGTATAATATATATATATATATATTATATTATATATATAAATATTTATATGTGTGTGTATGTGTATGTATATGTGTGTATGTGTGTGTGTGTGTGTGTGTGTGTGTGTGTGTGTGTGTGTGTATGTGTGTGTGTGTGTGTGTGGTGTGTGTGTGTGTATGTATATGTGTGTGTACGTGTGTGTGTATGTGTGTGTATAATTTTATTTATTTCAATACTATTTATTGGTTTCATTTATGTATGATTTGAATGAAAGTTTATTTTGAGATTTCTCTTTTTGCTTTTCTTTCCATCTTTTATGTATTTCCTTTTCCTTGTGTTCAGTATGAAGGTAAATTAATGTTGTCTTGGGGGAAAAGGCTATGCAAATGTCCATATTCATAGAAAAAATACAGAAAAACAACGCGGAAGCATAGGCAATGATCTGCATATGTGTCTAACCAAGGAATTATAACATGCAAATTGGTCTTACTATTTCTGTCTATCTATCCATCGATAAGTGAATGTGTGTGTCTAAGTGCACGTGTGATAAGGGCTAAAGAAAAGGAAAGAGAGAGAAAGATAGAGATAGATAGATTGATAGATAGAGAGAGAGAGAGAGAGAAGAGAGAGAGAGAGAGAGAGAGAGAAGAGAGAGAGAGAGAGAGAGAGAGAGAGACAGACAGACAGAGAGAGAGAGAATGACGTCAATAACTTCACCCTCATTACACAAGACAAAAGATTAGCTAATCAGCACACTGCCATTCACCAATCGCCCTTTGAATCCAGTCACACACTATATCACTGTCTTAATCATATCGAGAACCATTTGCTTCTCCCGATATGCTTTTCCCCATTGAGGCCCCTTCACCCAAGCACAGAAGCCAAGGTGCTATTGTACCTGCTTGTTATTATTCCCCCCTTTCCTCCCTTCATTAACCGTTCATAAGCTGTATCCGTTCCTCTTCTGGCTCTTTGTCTCTTCCCTCCTCTGTCTCCTCCTCCTTTTTCGTTTGTTCCCATTTTCGTACGGTGGAGGGTAGTTCTCTTTATATTTTATTTTCTTGAGTGTTGTTTCTTCTTCTGATTTCGTTTTGTTTCGTATGTTTTGCTTCTGTTATTTTTGTGTTGATTTTTTTTTCATCTTATATTCGTGTTTTTGTTCTTACGTTGTTTTTTCTAGTCTTCTACATGACTCATTTTCATTTTTATAATCATATAAAACTGTTATCAAGGAAAAAAAAACGACTATTATCTCCCTTAAATGATGATGCTGGTGATGATGTTTATGACGACCATGACGAGGTTGACAGTGATGATAATGATGGTAATAATTATAGCAATTCTAATGGAAATCAATCAATATTATTATTATTTCTTAAATGTTATTTTATCTGTAAAGCAGATGATAAGGATCGTTTCCCTCGCAGTAAACACAAGAAGGGGGTTTAAAGATCCATCATTACTTTGGCATATTACATCATGATGTGTGCATGTGCTCTGAGAGAGAGAGAAGGGAAAGGGACACACTCTCTCTCCCTCTTCTTCCCTTCTTCTTCTTGTCCTTCTCTCTCTTTCTCTCTCTGTATCTCTCATTCTCTCTCTATCTCACTATCTCTCTCTCTCTCTCCCATCCTCTCTCTCTGTCTCTCTCTCTCTCTCTTTCTCTCTCTTCATCTTTTCTTTTCTAAAACTGTCTTACTTTAATCAATTATTGTGAGTTAAGCATTTTTTTTCTTCGTTTGTTTTACTTACATCTGACTTAACTTATCTCTTTTCACTTTCTTGCTATACATATACACTTATATACACACCAAACATACCCACATACAGAACACTCAACTACACATACACAACACCCAACCACACAAACATCCACATACATATACACACAAACACCCAACTACACTTACATATACACCCAAAAACACACCTACATACACACACACCTAAACACACATCCACACACAAACACCCAACCACACATACATGCATACCCAAACACACATTCACATACATTCACACCCAAGCACACATCCACATACATACACACACACAAAATCACATCCACACACACCCATACACCTAAAACAAACACGCACCCACACAAACAAAACACCACACGTAGATACGTACACAAACTATATGAATTAATGGTATCAAATATAAAGTTAGAGGTTGTTTGGAATAATCATCATTCAAGCATATCAAAACTTATAACAAAAAAGAAAAGGGGTTTATCGAAAGGTTTATCATCATCACATTTATCATTATCATGCCTGTCGTTATTGACCCAACCCCACGCCCCACAGATCTCCCCAAAGAACCCCCCCCCCCCCCCCCCGCGCTCGCCCTCGCCGCCTCCAGTGCCATGACGCCCGACCTTCACCCGCCCACGACGCCCGACCTTCATCCGCCCACGACGCCTGTGTTTTACTTTGTCGTCATGGAGAAGATGTGCTTCCGGTGCCGCCCCTGCGCCCTCTGGAAAGGTAGGATGGGCGGCGCTTGGTTCTTCCGGGGTTTTGTGGTGTTGGCGCTTTTTTGGAAATCTGCTTCGTGTTTCACTGGATTTTTATTTTTTATTTGTTTTTATTTTTCTGCTTTATCTGATAGTGTGTATATGTATATATATATATATATATATATATATATATATATATATATATATATATTATATATATTTATGTGTGTGTATGTGTATGTATATGTGTGTATGTGTGTGTGTGTGTGTGTGTGTGTGTGTGTGTGTGTTTGTGTGTGTGTGTGTGTATGTGTGTGTGTGATGTGTGTATAATTTTATTTATTCTAGTACTATTTATTGGTTTCTTTTATGTATGATTTGAATGAAAGTTTATTTTGAGATTTCTCTTTTTGTTTTTCTTTCCATCTTTTATGTATTTCCTTTTCCTTGTGTTCAGTATGAATGTAAGTTAATGTTGTCTTGGGGGAAAAGGCTATGCAAATGTCCATATTCATAGAGAAAATACAGAAAAAAACGCGGAAGCATAGGCAATGATCTGCAAATACGTCTAACCAAGTATTATAACATGCAAATTGGTCTTACTATTTCTGTCTATCTATCCACCGATTAGTGAATGTGTGTCTATAAGTGAACGTATGATAAGGGCTAAAGAGAAGGAGAGAGAGAGAGAGAGAGAAGAGAGAGAGAAGGAGAGAGGAGAGAGAGAGAGAGAGAGAGAGAGAGAGAGAGAGAGAGAGAGAGAGAGAGAGAGAGAGAGAGAGAGAGAGAGAGGGAGAGAGGAGGGAGGGAGGGAGGGAGGGAGGGAGGGAGAGAGAGAGAGAGAGGAGAGAGAGAGAGAGAGAGGAGAGAGAGAGGAGAGACAGATAGACAGACAGACAGACAGACAGACAGACAGACAGACAGACAGACAGACAGACAGACAGACAGACAGACAGACAGACAGACAGACAGAGAGAGAGAGAGAGAGAGAATGACGTCAACAACTTCACCCTCATTACACAAGACAAAAGATTAGCTAATCAGCACACTGCCATTCACCAATCGCCCTTTGAATCCAGTCACACTATATCACTGTCTTAATCATATCGAGAACCATTTGCTTCTCCCGATATGCTTTTCCCCATTGAGGCCCCTTCACCCAAGCACAGAAGCCAAGGTGCTATTGTACCTGCTTGTTATTATTCCCCCCTTTCCTCCCTTCATTAACCGTTCATAAGCTGTATCCGTTCCTCTTCTGGCTCTTTGTCTCTTCCCTCCTCCGTCTCCTCCTCCTTTTTCTTCTGTTCCTATTTTCGTACGGTGGAGGGTAGTTCTCTTTATATTTTATTTTCTTGAGTGTTGTTTCTTCTTCTGATTTCGTTTTGTTTCGTATGTTTTGCTTCTGTTATTTTTGTGTTGATTTTTTTTCCTCTTCTATTCGTGTTTTTGTTCTTACGTTATTTTTTCTAGTCTTCTATATGACTCATTTTCATTTTCATAATCATATAAAACTGTTATCAAGGAAAAAAAACGACTATTATCTCCCTTAAATGATGATGCTGGTGATGATGTTTATGACGACCATGACGAGGTTGACAGTGATGATAATGATGGTAATAATTATAGCAATTCTAATGGAAATCAATCAATATTATTATTATTTCTTAAATGTTATTTTATCTGTAAAGCAGATGATAAGGATCGTTTCCCTCGCAGTAAACACAAGAAGGGGGTTTAAAGATCCATCATTACTTTGGCATATTACATCATGATGTGTGCATGTGCTCTGAGAGAGAGAGAAGGGAAAGGGGCACACTCTCTCTCCCTCTTCTTCCCTTTTTCTTCTTCTTTTTCTTCTCCATTTCCTTCTTCTTCTTCTCTCTCTCTCTCTGTATCTCTCATTCTCTCTCTCTCTCTCTCTCTCTCTTTGTCTCTCACATTCTCTCTCTCTGTCTGTCTCTGTTTCTTTCTCTCTCTCTCCCTCTCTTCCTCTTTTCTTTTCTAAAACTGTCTTACTTTAATCAATTCTTTGTGGGTTAAGCATTCTTTTTCTTCGTTTGTTTTACTTACATCTGACTCAGCTTATCTCTTTTCACTTGCTTGCTATACATATACACTTATATACACACCAATCATACCCACATACGGAACACTTAACTGCACATGCATAAACACCTAAACACACATCCGCATACACACACACATCGACACACATACACCTAAAACAAACACGCACCCACACAAACAAAACACCACACGTAGATACATACACAAACTATATGAAAAAAATGGTATCAAATATAAAGTTGGAGGTTGTTTGGAATAATCAAAACATAACAAAAAAGAAAAGGGGTTTATCGAAAGGTTTATCATCATCACATTTATCATTATCATGCCTGTCGTTATTGTCATTGTGATCACCATTCTCATTTATATTACCCTTATCCCTATCATGATTATGATGATTACTATCACTGATTTTATAGGGATAATAATAATGATGATGATGATGATAATGATAACAATAATAGCGATTTTGGAAAAAAATGAAATTGTTGTCAACATGAATGGTAATCATAATGAAAATAATGATTATAACAACTTAAATAATAACAAAAATAACAATGATGATGAAAATAGTAATGATAATAACATAGTGATACTACTACTACTACTACTAAAAACAATAATACTAAGCATAATAATAATATTAATGATAATGATAATTGCAATAATAATGATGATTATAGTAATAAAATAGCAGTGATAATAATGATAATAAGGATAACAATAATGATAATAATAATAGTTATAATAATAATAATAGTTATAATAATAATAATAATATTTATAATAATAATAATAAAACAATGATAATAATAGCTATAATAACAATAATAATAATAGTAATAATGATAACAATGAAAATCATGAGAATAATGATAGTGATAGTAATAATAACAATAATGGTAATAAAAAAGATAAGACTGATAATTATAGTAATAAAAATAATAATAACAATAACAATAGTAATGATGATAATGATAATAGTAACAGTAGCAGTAGTAATAATAACAATAAAGATGATACTAACAATAAACATGAAAACAACAATAACAATGATGATGATAAGATGATGATGATGATAATAATAATAATAATAATGATGATGATAATAACAATAATAATAACGATCATAAAACGAAAATAATGATAATGATAATAATAGCAAAAAATTCCATTATAACTAATACTAATACTAATAGTATTGATAATGATGATGATAATGATAGTGGTTATGGTAATAATAACAATAGTAATAACAATAAAGATCATAATTTTCAAAAAAATAATGGTAATAATAATGATAATGATACTAATGATGATACTGCTACTACTCATAACAGTAATGATCATAATGATGATCATTATAATGATAATAATAACGATAATGATAATGGTAATAAGGATAACCATGGTAATGATAGCAATGATAATAAGAATAACGACAATTACAATAATGATGAAAGTAATGATCATAAAAGTAATGACAGTGATAATATTAGCAATGATAATAATTATAGCAACAATAATGATGAATACTGTTTCCTGAAGAGCCAATTATTTTAGACAAAAACAATAGCAAGCAACTCAACAGCAAAAACACATGAAATAATACTAAAAAAACAAACAAACAAACGCATGAAATAACAAGAAAATCAAAAACAAAAGCAAAAAAAAAAAAAAAAGAAAGAAAAGAAAAGAAAATACAGAACCAAATAAAATGAAAAAATCTAAAGAAAAACAAACAGAAACAAGCAAATGAAATAAAACAAAAACAAAAACAAACAAACAGAAACCACCAAAAGAAATGAAAAAAACAAAAACAAAAGATAAAAAAAAATCCAAATTTTACAAAAGACCCCCCTCCAAAAAAGGCTTACCCGCTCGAATACCGGTGCCTTCCCTTATTCTCAAGATTCAATTTGGCCTCCATGATCTGTGTAACGACTCAGGTGATTACGCTAATCTCTCTTGTCATAAAAGTTCCTAATGACACTATAATGTCGGTGTCGAACGCTGATAGACGTCTATTAACCTTCTCTAAGACGAAGGCCGAGAGAGGAGGGCTTGCGGGGTACGTCACATTCCCGTTTTCTTTGGCGAGTGGGGTTGCTATCATGTTTTTTATCATTATTGTTGGTGATGTTATGATTACCGTTGTTATTATTGTCATCATTATTGTCACTGTTAACTTTATAACCCTTGGTATTATCATTATTAACATCATATTACTAGCGTTATTGCTCTTACTATTGATATTTTTGATGTTATGATTGTTATTTACATTATGGTCATTATCATTGTTACTATCAATAAGATTGTTTTTTCATTTAATGATGATAGTAATAATAATGACAATAATGATAAAAATCCTTATAATCATAATCATTATCATTATAATCATCATTATCATCATTATTATCATTAACCTAATCACCATTTTTATTATCGTTATTGTGATTATTATTTTTATTGTTGTTGTTATAATAATAATAATAATAATAATAATAATAATAATAATAATAATAATAATAATAATAATAATAATATTAATAATAATAATAATAATTATTATTATTTTTATCATTATCATCAACATTATCATTATTATCATTACTATCGTCATTATTATCCTTATTATTACAACTGTTATTATCATTTTTTATATTGTTATTATGATTGTTATTCGTATCTTCATTATCTTTTAATATTCATGAATCAACATTATCATTATCATCATCATTATCTTCATCATCATTATTATTATCGTCAATATTATCCTTATTATTACAATTGTTATCATCAATATTGATGTTATTATTGATATTATTGGCACCATTATTTTTAGTATTTATCTATCATCATTATCATTATCATTACCATGATCATTAGCTTCGTCATCATTATTATTAACTTATTATTATTATCGATTATCATTATTATTGTCGTCGAAATTTCGACTGAAATTAAATTTAAGTAATAAATTTAATTTCCTTAATCTTCAAATGAATTTCATCTATATGAATGATTAAGAATTAGTGTTGATATTTGTAGGTTAAAGAGAGAATCCGCATGTTTGTAGTATAATACTTATTTAAAATGCCATTGGCTTTCATTATTATTATTATTTCTATGTATTATTTTGCACTGGAATTGTCAATATTAATTGCAATATTAGTTATCATCGAATGCCCTCAGCCAATTTGAACACAGTTGACTCGGGTGTTTCGTAAATTTACTATTTAGGAAGCATTATTTAATCTTATTCATACATTTTAATAGCCGCGGTACCGCACACTTTGAGTAAACCGTCTTATATAAGTTGTAATAATATCGAGGGTTTAACAATGGATATTAAGCACGAAATATTAAATCACGAGTTATTCTGAATTGGCAACCCCATGTTTGTTTTCGGAGGAAGGCAGGAGGGAAAACAAAGGCAACACCGCGTGCGAGAGAGAAATGCGAAGCACTTTTCATGGATTTTTTCTTTAGGTGCCATGTAATCAAGTAGGAATTTATTGGGTGGAGCTCCAAAGAAGTAAGTTCTCGAGATGTAAGTATTTAGAATTTGAGTATTTTGCTCTGAGTAAGATTTACAGAGATTTTAATGAGATCAGATCAGGTCTCAGCTTTTTCCCTTATCATTAATAAGCATTTAATATTTACATAGTGTGTGGTGGTGCTAAGATACATCAGGACTGGAGTTCCACGGTAAGCTACTGTGGTTTAGTATCAGTGGAAGAAATTTAATAAATCAATAATTATTTCGATATGTAAGACTTTATTTAATCTTATAAGAACATAAATCATTATAAGGATTTTTCTACAGTTTATTTTATGGCATTTTATTTGATAATTTTTCTGTTATTTCAGGTATGTGAATGATTTTACTTTTGTCTCTGAGTAGTAGTGTAAAATCAATTTATTTATGAATGGTATTGGAATGCCGTCCATCTTATATTATTTCCAGGGATGTATCTCAGGCAGGATTATAAGCAATTTATACTTAAACCTCCTCCACATCATCATCATTATGATTATGATAATTGTTCTTATTCTTCATGTTATCGTTATCATTATCATTATCAACATTATCAGTATTGTTATCATTATCCTTATTCTTATCATTTTTGTTATTTTTTATTATTATTCTCATTATCATTTTTATAATTATGGCTATGATCACGATTACTATGATTATGATTGTTAGCATTATTATCAGTAGCAGTATCAATGTTATCATCATTGTTATTATTACTATTATCATTATCATTATCGTGATTATTATTCTCATCATTACTTTCGTTATTATGATTATCTTAAACATTATCATTATTGCTATCATTGGCAGTATCTTGGTCATTATTATTATTACCATTTTTACTATTATTGTTATATTCATCGTTACGGCCATATATATTTTTTATAATTTCTTTCGTTTGCATTGTTTATCGTTCATACTTCTCTGTATGTGTTTATATGCTATTTACGTATAATTCCTTTTTCTTCTCTAGATCATATTTTTGATGATGACAAATATTGTATTATTGATGAACAAAATTTCTCCTTACAAAGATAACATCAAACATCGTAAATGGAAGAAACTAATTTCCTTTTTCACTTTCTCTCTCCCTCCCTTCTCCACCTTGCTATCTCCTCTTTCCCCCGACAAGATTAAAACGATTTTCCTCCCTTTCTGAACTTCACAGGACCGGGGAATATGTCTCTCGCCCGGACACAACGCGCGAAGTTGCCCAGCTAAATGAGCAGAAACGGGCCACTTATTTTCGAAGTTTCCCCTGCAAACACTGAGCTTGGTGGCTCCCCGTTTTCTATCTGCGCCGCGATTAGGGGCCTAAAGACCGTTTTTTATGCCTCGATTCACATTGCCGGTCTGGGTGCGTGGGGAGGGAATGGGGGGAGGGGATAGGTGGTGGAGGAAAGGGGGGTAGGGGAGTGGATTGGAGTGGATGGGAGAGGGAGGGGGGGATGGGAGAGGAAGGGTGGGGGGGAGAGGTGGGAAGGGATGGAGAGAAAGGGGGAGGGAGGGAGGGAAGGAAGGGGAGTGGATGGGAGGGAAGGGGGGGGAAGGGGGAGGTGGGAGAGGGAAGGAGGGATGGAAGGAGAGGGAGGGGAGGGGAGGGAGGGGGAGTGGATGTGGGATGGAAGGGGGGGAGGGAGGGAGGGAGGGAGGGGAGTGGATGGGAGAGGGAGGGAAGGGAAGGGGAATGGGTGGGGAGGGAGGGAGGAAGTGTAGGGGGATTAGGTGGGCGAAGGGAGGGGGGGGGGTATCTGTTGTTTCATTTTGAACTGCTCTTCCGTTTGGGATTGTCGTTGTCTTTCTTTTTTCTTATTCAGAGAGAGAGAGAGAGAGAGAGAGAGAGAGAGAGAGAGAGAGAGAGAGAGAGAGAGAGAGAGAGAGAGAGAGAGAGAGAGAAGAGAGAGAGAGAGAGAGAGAGAGAGAGAGAGAGAGAGAGAGAGAGAGAGAGAGAGGAGAGAGAGAGAGAGAGAGAGAGAGAGAGAGAGAGAGAGAGAGGAGAGAGAGAAAGAAAGAAAGAAGAGAGAGAAGAGAGAGAAGAGAGAGAGAGAGAGAGAGAGAGAGAGAGAGAGAGAGAGAGAGAGAGAGAGAGAGAGAGAGAGAGAGAGAGAGAGAGAGAGAGAGAGAGAGAGAGAGAGTGAGAGAGAGAGAAGATAGATGATAGATAGATAGAGATAGAGAGAGAGAGAGTAAAGAGAGAGTAGGAGAGAAGAGAGAGAGAGAGAGAGTAAAGACAACAAATGTTTGTCGTTTAATTTTTTTGTCTTTTTTGTCTGATCTTCGATGTTTGATAACCAACATTGCGGAATACGGAAAGACCTTTTCGAAGCCGACTGCCGGAATGACAAATATCTTTTCAAAAGGTTACTTTAGCAATCGCTATCAAAACCCTCTGAATTGTCAAAAAAAAAAAAAAAAAAAAAAAAAATCAAGATCAACATGAGCAAATAATATTTCTTTATTAGTAAATGATCCAAGATTGTCGATTCATTCCTTTCTGACTCCAATTGAAAGAGCTGTTGCGTTGTTGTTAAATCTTAATGGAATTCCATCGATGGCGGTAGGTAACAAACTTCAAATTGTCTCGATGCGGGACGGTATATATATATATATATATATATATATATATATATATATATTATATATATATATTATATATATATATATATATATATATATATATATATATATATATATATATACTATATACACACACACCAACACACACATACACACCATCTATCTATCTATCTATCTATATATATATAAACACACATATTTAGAATTACATATGTAGGTAGATATGATTACATACATGGGTTTACATACATGTATACATAGAATTATACATGTAGATGAGGCGAGTAAATGTTTTTCGTAAATATAAATTAGTATCAGAGTCATTAGGAATACAGTTAATTCCCAAAAAAAAGAAAAAAACAATAATAATACACCAGCGAGAACTTTGGGGCAAGCTATCGGGCAGCAGCGAAGACCTCCCGAAACCTTTTTCCGAATAATGTCTAGAAAAATAGCAAGGAAAAGTAGTCGGGATCCTTATGAATGCCAAGGTGTAATTGACAAACCGGAAGGACAGGTGTTGCGCCGCTATAAAAACGGCTACTTATCTTGATGATCCTTCCTTCAGGCGCCTGCTCTTGCTCCCACGCTTTTCCTTCGGGAAATCTTCTCAGTGATTCGGTACATTTACGGACTCACGGACTCATATATATATATATATATATATATATATATATATATATATATATATATATATATATATATAATATATATATATATATATATATAAACACATACACTCAAACTCACTCACTCTCACTCACTCACTCATCCGCTCACTCACACAC
>NW_020870125.1:871617-876617 GCF_003789085.1 Penaeus vannamei | reverse complement strand
CAATGTGGTTACGGCAAACAAGAGAATGAGAAATGCTAAGTAATCTCGCTGTTTAAGTTAGAGTAATATGGAAATACATACGGCAGGAATGCAAACGGAATGTTAACATTACTAGTAACAGGTATTGATAAATATAATAATAGTAATAGTGATATTAATGATTAGTAGTAGTAATAATAATAATATTTGTAATGATAATAATGATCATACTACTACTACTACTACTACTACTACTAGTAATAATAATGATAATATTTATAATGATAAAAATGATAACAGTAGTAACAGAAATAATGATAGTAATAAAACAACAATAATGATAATAAAAATGATAATGACAATAATAATAGTAATAATGATAATGACAATAATAATAGTAATAATGATAGTAATGATAGTAATGACAATAATGATAATGATAAAGACAATAATGATAGTGATAAGGATAACATATTGATGATAATGATAATGAAAATAATAAATAATAATAATGATATCAATAATAAATGATGATGATAATGACAATAACAACAGCAACACCATCAACACAATAAAAATGATAGTAGTAATATTGATGATAATGATAATAATAATAATGATGACGATGATGATGATGATGATAATGATAATAATAATAATCACAATGATAATAGTAATAATAGTAATAATAATAATAATGATAATGATAATTATCATGATAATAGTAATAATAACAACAACGATAATAGCAATAATGATAATAATAATCATAATCATGATGATAACAACAATGATAATAATTACAATACTACTACTCCTACTACTACTAGAACTAAAGGAAATTACAGTTAACATTATACACAATATAAGATAATAGTTACACAAAGAAAGACTTTGGAACACTTCATTCTTCTTGTCTCCTTTTACTCACTCGGGAACAGTGATGGAACAGCTCCTGTGGCCGCGTGATGTAGACTCTCATTAGCGCTAATGGCCGTAGTGTCTCGGAATCCCAGTCCAGAATGGCACTGTGCGGCGTCCATTATGCTCTGGCACCAGATTCACCTTACAGAGAAAACGATTGCGAGCAGTTCTTGCTTATGGGTCATTAGTCAGGAGGAAAGAGAGGTTAATGGAATCAGTGTGAGTCTACTGCAGGAGAGAGACGGGAATCCCTGTTTGAAAGATGAGGAATCTACTCCATGAGAGAGATAGAAATTGATGAGGATAGAAGAAGAATCTACTGCATGAGAGAGAGATATCCCAGTTTGAAATGAAAAATCTACTGCATGAGAGAGATAGAAATCCCAGTTTGAAAGATGAAGAAGGGTCTACTGCAGGAGAGAGCTAGAAATGCCTGTTTTAAAGATTAAAGATCTACTGCTTGAGAGAAATAGGAATTCCAGTTTGAAAGAGGAAGAAAAATACCTGTTTAAAAGTGAAAAAATCTACTGCATGAGAAAGATATGAAAATGTTTGAAAGATGACGAACCTGCTGCATGAGAGAGATAGAAATTCCAGTTTGAAAGATGAAAATTCTACTGCATGAGAGAGATAGAAATAGATGAAGATAGAAGAAGAATCTACTGCATGAGAGAGATGGAAAAAGATGAGGAATCTACTGCATGAGAGAAATAGGAATTCTAGTTTGAAAGATGAAAAATCTACTGCATGAGAGAGAGTAAAATCCCTGTTTGAACGATAAAAAATCTACTCCATGAGAGATATATAAATAGATGAAGATAGAAGAAGAATCTACTGCATGAGTGGAAATAGTTTGGAAGATTCTACAGCAGGAGAGAGATAGAAATACCTGTTTGAAGGATGAAAAATCTACTGCATGAGAGAGATGGGAATCCCAGTTTGAAAGATGAAGAAGAATCTACTGCATGAGAGAAATAGGAATTCTAGTTTGAAAGATGAAAAATCTACTGCATGAGAGAGATGGAAATACCTGCTTGAAAGATGAAGAAGGATCTACTGCATGAGAGAGACAGAAATCCCCGATGAAAAATCTACCATGGAGATATATAAATAGATGAAGATATAAGAAGAATCTACTGCATGAGAGAGATAGAAATACCTGCTTGAAAGATGAATAAGAATCTACTGCATGAGAAAGATAGAAATCCTAAAGATGAAAAATCTACTGCATGAGAGAGATAAAAATGCCTGTTTGAAAAGTGAAGAAGAATCTACTGCATGAGAGAGATAGAAATCCCTGTTTGAACGATGAAAATCTACTCCATGAGAGATATATAAATAGATGAAGATAAAAGAAGAATCTAGTGCATGAGAGAGATAGAAATACCCGTTTGAAAAATGAAAAATCTATTGCATAAGAGAGAAAAATTCCAGTTTGAAAAATTAAGAATCTACTGCATAAGAGAGATAGAAGGGCCGTTTTGAATGTAAAGAAAGGAGAAGTCATCTATTGCCTGAGATATATAAATTCTTGTACAAAAGCGAAACGAAGAATCCACTGCATGAAAAATATAGAAATCCCATTTTGAAAGAATATGAAGAATACACTACATAAGAGAGACAGAAACTGCTATCTGAAAGCGAATGCAAGCGAATCCCGATTAAAATAAGTGTATGAATCTACTGAATTCTTGGCCAGCGTGCAAATTTATGGCTCGCAAAATATTAACTTTGCCGCCCCTGAATGGTGTCCAAAATATTATTGTTGCTATCGTGGCCACCATCGACATTAGCGTCTATATTTTATGTCCTGTAATAGCACAATTATCATTCAAACTCCCAGAAGTAATCACATTATACGGCAGCGGAGTAGAGTACAATTGCCATCACAATAATTTCATTTTAAAGCATGCAATTGCCTGCAACAAACCGCAGTAAGAAATAGATTAACATCAATTACATTTATATGTGTAGTACCGGATGAACCTATTTCACTTGCCCGTAAAAGAAGTCCAAGTCAGCAGTGACCGTGTAACAATAAAGAGGAATATGCGAAAGAAATAAGAAGTCCAAGTCAGCAGTGAGTGAAGAATAAGAGAGAGAGAGAGAGAGAGAGAGAGAGAGAGAGAGAGAGAGAGAGAGAGAGAGAGAGAGAGAGAGAGAGAGAGAGAGAGAGAGAGAGAGAGAGAGAGAGAGAGAGACAGAGAGAGAGAGAGAAGAGAGAGAGAAGAAGAGATAGATAGATAGATAGTTAGATAGATATTTAATAGATAGATAGAGAGGCGAGAGAGAGAGAAAAAGAAGATAAGATAGATAGATAGAGATAGAGAGAGAGAGAGCAAGATAGATACACAGAGAGAAAGGGAGGGGGGAGGGAGAAGGAGAGAGAGAAGAAAGAAAATAGAAAGAGATAGAGAAAATGACAGACAGATAGACAAATATAGAAATAAAGGTAGATAGATAGACAGATGGAGAGATAGATAGATATATAGATAGGTACACAGACAGACATAGAGATAGATGTATATATAGATAGGGATAGATAGATAAATAGATAGAGAGAGTGACAGATAAGTAAATAGATAGACAGAAATAGGGATATAGAGACAGAGAAATAGAAATATAGATGCAGAAATAGAAATACAGATGGATACAGATGGACAGAGAGAGAGAAGGAGAAGAAATAACAAACAACAGATTGGCAGATTTTTTACTGACCATTTATTATCACTTTATCTATTTATTTATCTTCTTTCTTTATTATTTGTTTATTTTTTATTTTGTTTATCTATTTATTCATTATTTTTTAGAAGACCAAGAGCCCCTTCTGTAGCAACCACAGACTCATCCTGGCAAGTCTGTGGACACGCAAACACAAGTCGTTTTGTTGCGTGAGACAAGGACGAAGGGCGGAGACAAGAGCGGCGAGGAGGAGTGGAGGGGAAGGGGAGAAAGGAGCAGGGAAGGGAGGAGGAGAGAAGGAAGAAAGGGAGAGGGAGGGCATGAAGGAAGGGAGGAGAGGGAACGGGTAGAAGGGACTAAATAAATGGATGAAAAGGAAGGAGAGAGATAGATAGATAGATAGATGGATATATGGATAGAAAGATAGATAGATAGATAGATAGATAGATAGAGAGAGAGAGAGATAGAAATATAGATAGTTAGAGAGAAAGAGAGAGAGAAATGGAAGAGAAAGAGAAAGAGAAAGAAAAAAGCAGAAAGCGAAAGATAGAGAAAAGAAAGAAATCGAAATAGAGAAAATAAAGAAAGAAAGCGAAAGAGAGAGAGAGAAAGAGAGAGAAGAGAGAGAAAGAGAAAGAGAAAGAAAGAAAGAGAATAAAAGAAAGACAGAAAGAGACAGAAAGCAAGAAAGAGAAAGAGAGTCGTTAAGAAAACGGAAGTCTGAACGTAACAAAAGCCTGATTTATTTACGTCAGGCCTTACACGTCTTGTTTACGCCTCAGGATGAAATGCGTGTGTTGACATTATAACAAAGGCCTGAGCGGGCGAGTGTGGAGTTGCCGCGCTTGCCTTTGTTATGCATTTGCTCGCATGTCTCGTGATTTCTCGCGCTTTCCCGTCTGCTTCTCCTGCCGTGCTTAGCTGCCGCACACTCGCACGTGCGTGTATGCGTGTATGTGTGTATATGTGTATGTATAGGTATGTATGTGTATGTATATCCATACACACACACACACACAAATATATATATACAAATATGCATACATGCATGTCGACGTACATACATGCGTAAGTGCATAAATACATATACATGCATACGTACATACATATATAATATATATATATATATATATATATATATATATATATATATATATATATATATATTATATATATGTGTGTGTGTGTGTGTGTGTGTGTGTGGTGTGTGTGTGTGTGTGTGTGTGTGTGTGGTGTGTGTGTGTGTGTGTGTGTGTGTGTGGTGTGTGTGTGTGTGTGTGTGTGTGTGTGATGTGTGTGTGTGTGTGTGTGTGTGTGTGTGTGTGTGTGTGTGTACCATACACATATATATATATATATATATATATATATATATATATATATATACATACACACACATACACACACACACACAC
>NW_020870125.1:864117-866617 GCF_003789085.1 Penaeus vannamei | reverse complement strand
ATCTAAACAGCGTTAAATAAACAACGGTAAAAGCAACATACTTGTTCTATTAGAATTTATAATGCTTTTCACCGAAGCTATGATAACAATGGACAAATATAAACAACCGAGGTATTAGTGGATAGTATAAGTTATTTATCATCTAAAAGATACCAGACTGGATTGATCGAATTGCAAACTCTAATAACAAAGTACACAAAATGATCTTTTAACAAACCAGCACGAGAGTAATCAGTACACCGTTCTTATATACATTTCCTTCTCTGGAAAACATTTACATAGTTCACTGAGTCCACTGTCAATGGGAAAATATTTCAGCTTCTGAGATCTATCCAAATATCTAAACTCAAAATTTCCATGCGTTGGCAATAAGCAGTCTCTTAAGTTTATATATACATAGTGTATTCGAAAAGGATATGTATCTCATCTGTTTCACCGCTGTTACAGTAATTGCAAACGCATTTGTTTACAAGTGAACAGATAATTTTCGATATCTAATGGAGAATTTCTATCATAAACTTAGCATGAATGGATCGTTTCTTCCTGGACATATGTTTCATTCCATAAACTTCTGACTTGCATTGTGTCTTCACACCCTCCTGTATGCTCTCAATTTAGGGTATGTTTTAGTTTCTTGTAGCAAATACTGTACAGGAATATAATCTAAATTCCCCTTTTAACCATTTCAAACTATGATCACTGCTTTATTTTCAGAGACGATAAAACGGTAAGACAGCAAACATTTTATTTGCAAATCGGCAAACCAACTAAGTTTAATATTATATTCAACATCAAATATTTACCGCGGCAGCCTGCTACTGTTAAGGTGAATTAGGCGGTTCCAGAAACGAACCAGCTCCATCTTTCTCCTAACAACGGGTGCCATGAGCCCAATTTCGACCCCTGAAGCAGCGAGTGGAACATATTCATGGACTCCTAAATTGCATCTCGGGACTCGGCTGCGCCCTCTATCAAGCTCAGGATATTATGCGAAGCCCCGAACTCCTGCTTCGTAGTCGCAAACATAATTCATACAATATCTTGAACGTGGAAAACCCTTTTCACTATAAGAATAAACAATAGCTTGGTAAGGAGAAAAGGATTTAGATCCTTTTACTGCAAGATCCTGTGTCAATAAGCGCATGTACACATCTACTAAATATTTATGTGATTTTTTATACTGTATGTCATTGTCATTAAGTATCGGTGTAAAATATGTCTTACCCTCCCGTCATGGAATATCAGGGTTTTTGTTCGTTTACATTGTCAAGTCTTGCTCAAATTCGCTAAAATATAGAGTACTATCTGTAACACGTCTTCTGTCTCGGCCAAACGTACACCATCGTAGGACACGTAAGTCGTTCTGAAGCGTCTCACTGACACAGTCGCGGCAGGGGGTATTTGTAAAACACTTACTGCTTAATGGAGCGACGTAAACCTGTGGTACCCGTTTCCGTGAGACAGGCAGACAAGCCCCACAAAACACCAATAAGGTTGTTTCCCTTCCTTCAGTCAGTTTTTGCACATTGTTAAAAGTGAAATGATATCAGTGATACTGTGACCTTTTCGGAATCCATTCTGTTCCTCTGCAATGATTTCATTAGTTTCTAGATAGTGCTTTAATCTATGGATTAAAATGCCGAATACATTTTAACGACACGAGTTAGACCCTCTTGTTGTTTAATGGAATTCTCGAGTCGACTTTCTGCTCATTCGTCTGTCGAAGATGCCCTGTTGAGTGCCCATTTCAAGCCATTTAGAAAAGAGTGTGAAGGTCTATAGATATGCTAGTTTGGCACTTTGATTTGGCAGAGGATCAGTGCCACTGTTTACGGCTTTACCAATTTTTAGCATTCAACCTTGGAAATATCTCCATAATGAATGGGTTCGTTAAAAGGTTTTGGTATGTTATGGAAGTCGATTTCTGAATTTAGATCAGGATATTTCATCTTCATATCTGATCTAAAACTGAAATGAACCAAAATTGCCAGAGTCATTTTCATCTTCTGCATAATAAAAACAACCAAGTTCAGTTTCCTTTTTCATAACAAAATTTACATCAATAGTACCATTCCCGTCATCTTCAAAACCTCCCAAGACGTAGAATTCCTCGTATTCAGATTGTCTACGTTTCCTTTTTTTGATATACATTACCATTAAAGGAATAATACACGTGCATTCGAGTGGAATAAATGCACGAGACTTTTTTTTTTTTTTTTTTTTTTTTTTTTTTGATATACATTACCATTAAAGGAATAATACACGGCATTCGAGTGAATAAATGCACGAGACTTTTTTTTTTTTTTTTTTTTTTTTTTTTTTTGATATACATTACCATTAAGGAATAAACACGTGCATTCGAGTGGAATAAATGCACGAGATTTTTTTTTTTTTTTTTTTTTTTTTTTTTTGATATACATTACCATTAAAGGAATAATACACGTGCATTCGAGTGGAATAAATGCACAGACTTTTTTTTTTTTTTTTTTTTTTTTTTTTT
>NW_020870125.1:859117-861617 GCF_003789085.1 Penaeus vannamei | reverse complement strand
AAAGCGAAATGTTGGAGAGCAATGAGCAAGGGTATGCCTCATGCTTTCGCCAATGCTACTACTACAACTAATAATAATAATAATTATAATGACAATAATAGTAATAATAATAACAATAAAATTATTGATGATGATGATAGTAATAGTAAAAATAAATAAGGATGATGATGATGATGGTAATAGAATAATAATAATAATGGTAATGATAATATTAATAATAATAATAATGACGATGATGATGATAATAATGATGATAACAATATAATAATGATAATAATAATATAATAATAATGATGATAATAATGATAATGATAATATAATAATAATAATAATAATAATAATGATAATAATAATAATAATAATAATAATAATAATAATAATAATAATAATAATAATAATAATAATAATAATAATAATAATAAATAATAATAATAATAATGGATAACATGATAAAAACATTTCTGACTGTTGGCAAAAAAAAACTCTAATTCAATGAAAAATTTACTCGTACAGCGAATGAAAATACAAAATATTTGCACAATGCACTGAAAATGTGTATGAATTAGCATCCATGGACAAGCATGATGACAAAGGGATAAAAGAAACATGAGTTATGCAACAGAGTATAACCCTATCTATCTATCTATTCATATCTATCTAAAGACGACTGAAATAACTATACCGTGTTGTATTCGCTATTCGAAATATCTATGCATACATATTTTCTTATTTTCTTATTTATAATTCCTTATTTTCGATTGTCGGAGTTGCTCAATGTTAGTTTAGTTTAGAATAATCCTTTATTTACCACCCTGGCTAACTGCACAGGCGTGGGCAAGTTGTGGTACATATGATGCATGGTCATAGCATTATATGAGAGCATTACATTGGAGATTTAGGATACATTATTACGATTTGTACTTAATCATTTAAAAGAAAAGAACATTTATACAGTCCTTTATGTACTCATCTACCTCATCAACAACCTAAATGTTCGAGGAATAAGTTAAGTTTATTCACCATCCTGGCTGTCTGATCAGGCTTGGGCAATCGTGATTACAGAGCGTTACATATATTCACATACATTCGACATAGTACAGTATTTTGTGATTACAGTAATTGTACATGGTAAAATGGGAATATAAATCATACACCATGCAAAAGTACATTTTCTAAGTTGATCTACCTTTGCCTTTGTGCTTACATAACCGTGTCCTGTGATGTGTTCTATGATTACGAGAGTTTTCCATAGTGAAATACATTGCGACGAGACCGTAGATTTACGTACGGTCTTAACCCAAATACTCAGCGGTTCATTAAGCCCGTGATCACAGTTAACAAACACGTCTCGCTCTATGCATATCTGATGTTCATTTACGACTGCACTTGCGGCGCACACGGGGAAGATGTGGGATGGTTATGTTATTAAGACTATTCTGGGGATCTATTTCATCTGGTGTGTATTGCGCAGCTGGGATGGGCGGCATCAGTGTCGTGGTCATAAGGGGGGGGGGGTGATAAGGGGAACGAAGGGAAACAAATGTGATAAGAATCTTTTGCAGTGTATGATGCTCGAGACTTATGAGACATGGATAATGAGAAGAGAGTATTGAAGGGAGGGGGACGTTACCTCGGCATACATATATATCCATAAACACGTTCGTATATATATAGATTAATTGATAGATTGATGCTTGCTTATTAATTTACCTCGACATACACATATTTCCATAAATACGTTCGTATATATATAGATTAATTGGGTAACTGATGCTTGCTTATTAATTTACGTACATGCATACATATATTCATCCAAACTAACATATTTACGGACTTACAGACATCATATATACTACATGCATACGTACATAAATATGTAGATATATAAATAATGCATACATACATATATAAACATACATATACATAATTATAGTCAAATCAACATACATATAGATGCTTACATACACGCAAACATTCATGTACACACAAACACATATAAGTACTTATATACACACATTCATACATGTATACATAAATACATGCATAATTCTATAAGTACATACTTACATACAAACATATAACAGAACAACTAAACACACGTAAATTATATGCATATAAACATTATATACATACGCACATACATACATGACAAACACAGAATGCCAACCCCCGGGACAGAAAATAAGAATGACATGAGCTGAAGGAGAAATTAAAATCGAGACAATCGATAAAAACAACAACACAGAAACACACAAAAAAACAAACAAACAAACAAAAACAGGAGCCATAACAACTTATTAACGTGTCAACATCGAAGCCTTTTTGAAAGAGACACAGCTAGTCAGCATTTTACAGTATACATAATTAACTGCATATAATGGGTTAACGTATGATGCCATTTAGATCTGTTAATCTACGTGCATACTCATACTTCTTTACACACACAGGGTGTATAGAGGGATTGCAGGCTAGAAAAAAGTAATGATGGTAAATGATTTGG
>NW_020870125.1:841617-851617 GCF_003789085.1 Penaeus vannamei | reverse complement strand
ATCAACGAACTTGTTAATGGTTATGATTTTAAATAATACAAGTGCTAGAGAGCAAGTACCAAACCCGCAATACAAGCTCCAGAATTACATCCAGTGACTGTTCATGAAAAAAAAAGTTTGGTCTCAAGTAAGAATGGATCTGATCATACCCTTCCTCCTGACAGAAAAGGCACTGATTACTTTTCGAAATCTCCAGTTGCTGCACCTTTGAAACACAAATTTGCAGAAGTTCTTTTTAGATATATGTGAAATTAACTGTAGAACCTTGATTACCGACCAATTGAGAGAATCTGCCAATGAACTGATTAGCATGATCTGTCAAGTTACAGGTTAATCGGAGAATTGCTTCACCCTATTACCCGCAAGCAAATGGATTGCAGAAGATATAATCAGACCCTCGAAGGAGAGCTCATATATTGTGTCAAAGGAAAACAAGACGATTGGGCTTTGGACATAAAGAGAATTCTATTCGGATATCGTACTTCGGTCAGTCCCAGCACTGGTGTTAATCCTTTCACTGCCGTGTTTAGGAGAAATCTTGTACGTCCAATCTGCTTACATATTGAGTCATATGAGACAGTAGGAACGCGGGTAACGACAGCAAAGACTGTTAAAAAGCTAACAGAAAGAATGTCTACTGATAAAATAGCGTATGGAAAAAATAATTACTACGAATATTGTTATAGCTCAAAATGGACAAAAGGACTATGATGCAAGATCTACGTCTGAATACAGTGAAATGGCTGAAAGTTCATTTGTACTACTGAAAAACAAAAATACACAGGCCCATATGAAGTTGTTTCTTTTTTGACAAAGGACGCTCAAAACAAATAAAATTTTGCATCAGGTATAAAGAAAAAAGAAGAAAAAAGGCAAAATTGTAACTGTACAGGCAAGATGGCACGAACGGTTTTCGGCAAGATGACACTGAAGCAGAACAGTGGAACGCATATGTGAATGAGAAGCAACACCCTGAATAAACTATGACCTACGTATTCCAGCAGAAGACAAAGTGATTTTACTCAGGTTTGTAGACGAGGAAGCCGTCAGAAAGGTGAAAGCAGAAGGGAAAACAAGTCACAGAAGATAAAATAGAGACAAAACCAGAGAAGCTTCCTGGTATGCTCGTCATTTGAAAGCTGAAACTTGAAGAGGTTTACAATCACATGGATAAAAATGCAATCACAACGCTTCTTGCAACATTAAAGGCAAAGGAAGACGACCTTCCTGAGGCATGGATATGTACAGGAATTACGGCAGAGGAACATGAAGTGACCGAGTGGGAGTCATGTTACTTATTGTACCGCACTGTTTTGGAGCAAGTTATAAGGCCTCATGGGGTTGTCTTAAATGCAACCCATCCCAACAATCATAAAAACAAAAGAGAAATGGAAAATCATAAATAAAACAAGGAGCATGGCAGACGACTGGTTTAACATTATGCTCTGCTTAACATTAAACGTTGCTACCTACATACTGCTGCCATAAAAAATAATATTTTTCTACTTTAGTATTTTTTCCTAGACTACACAGACTAATATAATTTTTATGTAGGAAAAAACCCAAGAATTTTGTTAAACTTCTCTTTGATTATGTAAGTCCGTAAAATGTTATTTTTACGAGAGGGGAAGAGGGTAGAGGGGGAAAAATAACTAGATCTGAAACTCCCCTGAGAAAAAAACAAAACAAAAAAAAACAGACCGGACTGTAATTCCCGGAGGAAAATCAACTCTAGGTGAATTTTCCTGGGAGATTTTCAGCCAGGGGGGGGGGGGGATGTCCTGCTACACCAGATTTATTGATCAAAATTAAAAATCATGCTACGAGATCCAGATACTTGCCTGGGCTCGATCCTGCAGAGGTATACGAGGTGAAGATGTTGCATACCTGGCGTGGAGGTCGAGGTTACCTGTATAGCCTAATCTGTCTTAAACTACTCCACGAGGCAATTACCCCTTGTGTCATCTGTTCATTGGGTTCATAGTTGTATAAAATTGTGATCACGCAACTTCTTGTTCCCTCAATTAGGTATGAGGTAAGGTCTACGGGATTTTATTTTCCTGATAAATAATATTTTATTTTGAATCGTTTCTTTATAGTTATAGTTTTATTTATTTTTTTCCTCTTAGGGCTGCACTGTTATATTTTATACAAACTAATCGACATATCATTTTGCTTTAAAAAAAGTTGAATATTAATGTCAATTAAAGATGATTAATCTTAATGAAGGCTTTTACTCACATCTAATTAAAATGAAGATTGTCATATATACTTGCATAAATACGTACTCATAAATAGCACACACGCACTTACAAAAATGTATATATATGTATATATATGCATATACATACATACATACATATATATTATACATATATATATATATATATATATATATATATATATATATATGTGTGTGTGTGTGTGTGTGTGTGTGTGTGTGTGTGTGTGTGTGTGTGTGTGTGTGTGTGTATGTGTTATATATATATATATATATATATATATATATATATATATATATATATATATATATATACATATACATATACATACATACACATATATGCACGCACACACACACACACACTTGTTTCTGCAACATCCAGACAATATTCCCTCAATTTATCTTTCAATAATGACAATAACATTGATCGTTACACACAATCATAAAAGTTTATGAACAATATCATATTCTATTAAACAAATATAAAATGGCACAACAGATCAACGTATTTGCAATATTCTTCCAAAACAATATGATCAAAAACATATCTGGAATCCCATCCATTTACCTTCCGATTCAAATCATATACGAAATACAAAAAGAACAATTATCAATCACATTTTAAAAATCTAAATTCACTTTAACTTTTTGTCTTAATAATTAAAAACACGTATAAGCTAACTCACCAAGACTTATCCATCGGTTCTATGCATGGCAATAGGGACCTCTTCAAAGAAATCCTAAAGTGTCTATAAACTTACTACTGATATAACAAAGTGCTAACAACATTTGTGCGTTCACAGTTGTAATGTTCAAAATTAGCAGATGCCTGAATTGCCGTCAAAATCATGGCTTCCTCCCTCCTAACGTTAAGTCTTATTTCTAAACATATAATTCCATCCAAAGCAAAATATTACAGTTCTGTAATATTAGAGATTTTCATAGCAAAAATAAGGATAATTCTGCTGTCCCATTGTTATAATAACTGTTCTGTAATATTAGAGATTTTCATAGCAAAAATAAGGATAATTCTGCTGTCCTATTAATATAAAAACAGTGCTTCAATATTAAATATAAAAACTGAAATCGTTATTCATTTTCCAGAAGCTTATGTGCCACATAATTACCACACTGATCTAAAAAAAAAAAAAAAAAAGACTGAATTGAGTTTCTGTTCTCAGGAGCTTGAAGCCACAGCAGTTTCACGGCAGCCATATTGGAGGGCCTTAGCAGCTGGCATTAGTGGGTCGTACAGCATTGTGTACATTGTATTTTTGGAGATTCTGCTTCATGCAACTTCACAGCTCGAAAGAGGAAAACGTTTTAAAGCATCACTCTGTTAAATCGCTTCATGTTGGGCATCAGCAAACTCCTAGGCAGATGCGTTATTAAAGGAAAGGGGGCATCCAGGACTTAAATACTAAAGTAGGCCTACTTGAGCAAAATTGGATTTGGATAAACAGATAAACGGTATAAATGGATATCGAAGTTCCACGATTCTTTACCGGTATTTTTTATCGGAAGATAGCTAAAGTCGTAAAATACTTTAATGATAGTCTAAATGGAAATCGGTACAAATCATGATAATATTACATATCTATCAATATGTTAAAAAGCTGCTAACTTTGCTAAGCTGCATACAATGGACCAGAAAAAGGTTTGTCCTGGTCTATACTACAATATTTAGTTTGTTTCCAAAACATTAGGGAAACTTTTGGGCTCTCAACGAAGAGAAATTGATATTTGATGTAGTGACTTTTAGTAAAAAAAAAAAATACTTTATAAAAAGAAGAAGAAGAAGAAAAAAGAAAGTATAACTAGGAGTTTCTTAGATATTTTTTTTTCCAGTACTAAAGTTTCTTCATTTTTTCAGGAGCTGAATACTGGGTTTCTTATAAACGTGTTTTCTTTATAAAAAGAAAAAAATGAGTCCATAAAAGGTGGCGGTTGCACAACCACTGACCATGCAAGTGAATTTGTGACACCCAAACCACGCCTTTCTTTCATTGTTTCTTAGAGGAAAGTTTATATTTTTTTTCTTTCATTAGCCGGAGGAAAGTTGAGTGCTTTTCTGGACTCTGGATAACAGTACTACCAGTTGAGACAAAGCAGAATATAAGCAGAGTATTTAGAGAGAGTACTGAGTGCTGCATAAAAAAAAAAAAAAAAAAAAAAAAAAAAAAAAAAAAAAAAATATGCACATAAACAGAACGACTTAAATTCTAAAGTAAATATGTATCTTGGTCCTTGTATACTTGTACTTGTACAGAATTATCAAACAAACTTTGGGTCTTTAGGAATTTCATCATAAATCCAAATAAAATAACTTTCTCAACTCGGTCTGTTTTGCACATTTATAGATAGTAACTTTTCTGTGGTTGTTTCTGTGCAATGCAATTAAGATATTATTATTATTATTATTATTATTATTATTATTATTATTATTATTATTATTATATTATTATATTATTTTATTATTATTATTATTATTATTTATTACTAATCTACTCCCTTAATACCCAGCCTGCAATATACCCTCTTTGTGCAGTACGACACACTGTATCTTGGTGATTTAATGCCCTCCAAAATGGCGACTGTCAAAATGCTTCAACATTTGCGTATCAAAAGGTGCTTGATAATTTTTTAAAGATCAATGCTCCCTTTTAATGTTAAGTCTTATTTCTAACATATAATTCCATTCAAAGCAAGATGTTACATCTGTAGTATTAGAAATTTTCAGGGAAAAATAAAGGGTAATTCTGCTGTCCTTATGTATGTATGTACACACACACACACACACACACACACACACACACACACACACACACACACACACACACACACACACACACACACACACACACACACACATATATATATGTATTATATATATATGTATGTATGTATTTATATGTATATTTATATATATATGTATGTATGTATTTATATGTATATTTATATACATGTATGTATGTATTTATATTATTCTTTGTGTGTGAATAACATGCGTTTTATTTCTTTATTCTTCACATCGAAATGATACACACTTATCCTCTTAACAATACCACTGTAACGAAGACTTAACCGCAGATATTCGGAAAAAAAAATCTTACGCATATTTACCTACAAATTCCTCCTTCGGTAATCACACGTGAATTCCAGGGGTTTGATGGGCTTTCGGCATCGGATAATGACGTCAGTTCACCGCTCTTCGGCCTCGAGAAATTGGAGAGATGAGATGATGTGCTGTGACGAGAGAGAAGGCTGTAGTAATTTTGAGATGATTAGAATCTATTGGTCGTTTTTTTTCTTTCTTTTTCTTTTATGTCTTGTCTGGTTTGTGGGTTTGTTTGTTTGTTAGGGTTTTTGTTTGTGTGTTTAATGCGTGTGTGTTTGTGTGATTGTGATTCCGTGTGTGTCGATCGATATTAATGATAATAAGAATAACAAAATAATAATCATAATAATAATAATCATAATAATAACAATAACAATAACAATATTAAACAACAATGATAAATAATAATGATAATAATGAAAATAATATGATATAAGATAATGATAATGATATGATACGATAATAAAATGATATTGTAATGATAATGATACCATGCTACTACTATTACTAACGATAATAATTTAATGATAATCAAATTATATTTGTAAGTTGCTTTTATTTTTGAATGTCTGTTTGTATTTCATTTCTTTCTTCAAACCTCGTCACTGAGAGACCTTGCCGAATCCAGATGATCTTCTTTCCCGATTTCAGTATTATTTTTACCCATCTTATAGGCACCCGATCTTATAGGCCTAGGATCTGTTTTGCCTTATTTATTACGGACGGACAACCATCCTTAAACTGTCTATCTGTTTGTTTCTGCATTTCCCTCTGTTATTCTTTTCTCCCTGTCTGTTTATTTACCTGTTTGTGTATACTCTGTCCGTTTGTGTATTTATTTACCCTTAGCTCCACCTCTCCATTATTTCTGTCTTTACACAGTGGTCTGCCTGTTATAAATTGAAAGCACTATTAAAAGGAAATGAGGAAGGGAGATAGATGAGGCGAACGAGAAGAGGAGTGGGAGGAACGTGGAGTAGTTGGAAAAGAAGAAAGAAGTAGAAGAAGGAAGAAGAAATGGTAATAATAAAAGAGAAAAAAATAAGAAAAGAAGGAACAGAGTAAAAGAGAGATCAGAGAAGCAAAAGAAAAAAGAAGAGGAAAAAAAATCAGAAAAACAGAAATAAATAAAATTAAAAAAGCGAAGACTTGAGTGCATGATCCACCTTTTGAAGAGGAAGCAAGCAAAAAGTAGAAATAAAAAAAATTAAAAAAGCGAGACTTGAGTGATGTCCACTTTGAAGAGGAAGAAGCAGAAAAAGTAGAAATAAATAATTAAAAAGCGAAGACTTGAGTGCATGTCCACCTTTGAAGAGGAAGAAGCAGAAAAGTAGAAAATAAATAAATTAAAAAAGCGAAACTTCAGCATGTCCACTTTTTTTACGGCTTCCCGGGCTATAACCCCCCCCCACCCCCACCCCCCAACCCCCCACCCCCCAGAGAGTCTTCCTGGCGGTACCTTATTTCATTATTAGAGAGCCTAACACCGACCAATCGAGCTCCGGATCTCTACTTTTTAAATAATCACCCCGAGCGAGTTTATTGGGTCGTTATGCATGATTATAAGGGCTTTGCCGTTTGTCTTCGGGGAAAATGAAAAATTTGATATAAAAGTGAATGAATGATGCTAAGGAAAAGGTGGGGCGTCCGTGATGCGTTGATCCACGGGTTGGTCTGCGGGTCTTTTTCGGCTTCTGGGATCGTTGGGGTTTTGAGGACTTATTCCTCTGTCCAATGTCTGTCTGTTTGCTTTCTCTCTTTCTCTCTCCGTCTCACTGTTCGTGTTTCTCTCTCTCTCTCTCTCTTCTTCTCCTCTCTCTCTCTCTCTCTCTCTCTTCTCTCCTCTCTCCTCTCTCTCCTCTCATCTCTCCTCTCTCTTCTTCTCCTCTCTCTCTCTCTCTCTATCTCTCTCCTCTCTCTCTTCTCTCTCTTCTCTCTCTCTCTCTCTCTCTCTCTCTCTTCTCTCTCTTCTCTCTCTTCTCTCTCTGCTCTCCTCTACCTCTGCTTACTTATTTTTCTTCTTATCTACGTGTTATGTTCTCTAACTATTACTTTCTCATCTACTTTTTGTCTACTGATTTCATTTTTTTGCTGTCTGCTTATCCCCCATACACATATGTACACATGTACGTATGTATATATCTAGCCATTATAGACACAGAATCTCTACCTATCTACCTGATGTCTCGTTATGTGTATCGATCTACGTAGATGTTTCCCCGTGTCGTACCGTACCGCCATAGATACAAGGGTGAAGTGGAAATGACCTTGTATCCAGCGGCATTCAGTGAGCATCTCTGAACTGCTATAAACATCGTAATGAGCCAATCACGGTTATCGCATTTTGTACCTAAGGGCCCAGAAATAGCATGGGAGAGAGAAGAGAGGGGGGAATTTTTGATTTTGAAAAAGGGATGTGGAATGATTGGAGATGAATCCACACACCACACACGCGCGCGGCACACAACACACACACACACACACACACACACACACACAACACACTGGGGAATTTTATTTTGAAAAAGAATAGGAATGATGCGGAGGGGGATGATACACACACACGCACACGCACGCACACACACAACACACACACACACACACACACACCACCACACACACACACACACACACACACACACACACACTCACACACCACACACACCACACACCACACTGGGAAATTTTTGATTTTGAAAAGGAATCTGGGAATGATGCGGGAGGGTAACACACACACCACACACACACACACACACACACACAACACACACACACACAACACACCACACACACACACACATATGCACATACATACATATACTAATACATACATACCAGAAAGAGAGAGAGAGGGGCGGAGAGATAGATAGGATAGATAGTAAGAGAGAGAGAAGAGAGAGAAGAGAAGAGAAGAGGAGAGAGAGAGAGACACAGAGACAGAGACAGAGACAGAGACAGAGACAGAGACAGAGACAGAGACAGAGACAGAGACAGACAGACAGACAGATAGATACATAAATAGATATAGAGTGGAAAAATCAAATATGCCTCTAGAATGACACGAAGGCAGCAATTCATTAAACAGAATAACTAGTATATGTCATGGATGGAAAGCTAAGCAAAAAATAAGGATAACATGATGGTAATAATTGATAAAAGTTTAGATAACTGGTAATATACTGGTCACTGGTAATAGTACCATGGTAGTGGTAATATAATGTAATGATAATCATAATGATGATAATGGTAATAATAATAATAATGATACTACTGCTACCGCTATTCCTACTACTAACTACAATAATGATAACTAAGATTATGATAAGACTGATAATAACGATGTTAATAAAGGTGATAATGAAAATAATTATCATGATCATAATAGTAATAGTAATGATGATAGTGATAATAATGATCATAATAATAATAATATAATAATAATGATAATAGTAATAATAATGATAAAAAAAAAATAATAATGATAGTAAATTATAATAAAATAATGATAAAAAAAAGATAATAATGATATTATAATTATAATAATAATAATTGATAATAATAATAATATATTATAAATCATAATGATCATAATGATAATGATGATAACATTACTGATAATAGTAAAAATAATAGTAATCATAATAATAATAGTAGTAGTAGTACTAGTAGCAGGAGTTAACTATGATAATAATGATAATAATAAGAAAACAACAATAAGAGCAATAATATGATAAGTAAAATCATACAAACAATCAATGCGATTATATTATAGTTAATAATGATAAGATTATAACATAATGATAAGTAATATAATAGTAATAGATAATAGTGAGCGATAATAATAATAGTAATTATGTTATTAATAGTGAAAAACAATGATTGATAATAATAATAAATGATAATGCATGATAATTTTTATAATAAACAATGATTATGAATACACACTGTAATATATCTACAACGAAATGAAAAATGATAACATTAATTATAACATAATGATTACTACTACTACAGCTAAACTGAAATATTAACACTACTACTGTTAGATATAATACCTAATAATGAGTCTTGATAATGGTATATAATGATAAGCAATAACATTAAGATGATGATGATATTTATTGATAATGATACCAATATTACTACTATTACTACTACCAAGACTAGTGCAACTACCGTTACTTATTACAAAATTAGCAACAACAATAATGATAAAGAATTGTAAAAAAAAAACGGAAAAAAAATCAGTAATTTATGACAGCTACTATAATTAATTAGAAAAACATCAACAACAATAATAATACAGAATTATAAAATGGAAAAAAAAAATCTTTCATGGATGATGACTTTTTTTTTTTTTTTTTTTGTAGCGGTCACGCCCAAGATTAAAGAAGTCAGGAAAGTCGTCTGGGTCACACGAAAGGTCAGGCGTTGTCAGAGTCAGCTCGAGGCGTGGTGAGCGCAAGCAATATTTACGTGGAAACTCGAGATGAATCAATCCTGTACAACAACTCTCTGCCTGTCTGTGTGGCTCTTCTCTCTCTCTTTCTTCTCTCTCTCCTCTTCTGCCTTTGTGTCTGCCTCTGACAGTCTGTCTGTCTCTCTGTCTGTCTTCTATTATATATATATATATATATATATATATATATAATATATAT
>NW_020870125.1:826617-834117 GCF_003789085.1 Penaeus vannamei | reverse complement strand
TATTCAACTAATCCACATCTGACTCTCTATTCAAATAAGTATACTTCAGCATCTACATATATCTAAATAAATATATATTAATGCCAACAATATTCAAATATATGTGCATCACTAATTATCCGTATTCTGTTTACCATTACATCCTCCTACACGATTAATCATAGATTCCAGAACTTTAATCAACTCAGCTCTCATATCTCTTTCCTTATACCGCCGAATATTTACTCTGATTCCATAAGAAGCCCCGAAACCTGATTAGATTCCTTGATATCACTCATTACATCGGCAGCGGCGTCCCTGACCTTCATTTCATGGAAGAAAGTTGACTAAATCTATAGCTTCGATTTGGGAATTATATATATATATATAATTATATATATTATTCTATATATATATAATATATATTATATATATGTTTTATAATATATATATATTATAATATATATATAACTATATATATATATAGATAGATAGAAAGATATAGAATAGATATAGACATACACACACGAATATCTGTTTATGCACAATGATTATATAATATTCACATCAGCACACAGCATATATGTGTATGTGTGTTATCCATATACATATATAAATAATACATATATGTACATATATATGTTTATATAATATATATTTATATTAGCATATATGGTCATGTATGTATATATGTATTACTATGTATCACATATCTATTCCCTATTTAATTTTTATCAACACATATCACAACACACACACAATGGTACAGAGAGCACGACACCTCACCACAGGACACAATAAACCACACAGTCACACACACACCAACAACTACAACACACACACACTATATCACACACTATATATATATATATAGTATATATAATATATATATATAATATATATAATATTATATATATATATATATATATAATCAATTCTACATACTACGTTGCCAAAAAAATCTGAAGGTTGGCAAAATAAGCGTTGAAACTTTAACTTTGAACAAAAACAGAATTTCATTCAAATCGTTTCGGGTTGACTTTACCCATCTTCCTGTGAAACACGTAAAACTGCAAAATAAACAAATAAAATGTTGCGTCAGATATTAGCAACGTTTATTATCTATTACAATGCAACACTATGTGACATTCCGCTAATTACAGTTACAAGTATAGATTGAGTGTTAAACTCATAAAATATTAAACACAATAAGACAGAGTCATCAATGAATTCCTCAGCTTCAAATTAAGTTGAAAAATAAAAATTGAATATGATAAATGACTTGAAGTTTCATTTATAAACAATATATACTACACTCAATAGTAAATATGAATTAGTGAATACATATATAATATACAAAAAATTAAGAAAAATAAAACTGCACAATTTCTATAGCATATGATAAGAAAGTTTATTAAATATGTAATATCACAGACATGGAGGCAAATTGACAATAAACCATAATAATCAACATAATAAGAGTGGACAAAAATTAATTTGGACCAAGGCGTCATCCCCAACTGGGAGGCCGATTTGCAATTGATTTTGATTATCAATTCAAAATTAATGCAATCGACTCCCGGCCTAGTATATGTATAATATGTATATATAGACACACACACACTAGACACACACACACACACACACAACACAACACACACACATACATATATACATTATATAAATATAAATTATTATATATATATATATATTATATATATACATACATATTATATATATATATATATATATTATATAATATATATATATATATATATATATATACACATGTGGTGTGTGTGTGTGTGTGTGACTGTGTGTGTATGTGTTTATACCTACATACATATATGTTTATAAAAAAAATATGTATATGTGTGTGAGTGTGTGTGTGTATGTGTGTATGAGTGTTTATGTATTTGTGCGCTCTGTAAACATGACAAACACAGAGACACAAACCAGACATAGATTAACAGACAAATAGAGAAAGACACAGACCGACAGACAGCCAGACGGAGACTGACCAGGACGCCCAGCCAAGCGGAAGAACACGACGTGCTCAGTCGGTGGCCGCTGCTTTTCGAAACTTTAGATCGGGCTTTTATTGGGAAATTCTTTACCAAATTCCGAAATTCTGTTTGTCTTGGACACGGCGGCGGCGAAGGAACGGAGCGAAACGCCTTTTTTTTCTCTCTCTCTTCATTTGTTATTTGGGAAGATATTCTGTTTGGTGTTGATTTAAAGTGAGATTAAGGTGATAGTACTGATAATCGGCCTGTTTGTTAAGATTGTGCCAGGCCCGACCTAATACACATTTCATGTTCGACAAAACGCACATACACAGAAATAAACGCATTTCTTTCAGTCTACACATGCATATATACCGTTCAGATAGAAAATTAAATATATAATTTGATAGACCGATAGGTATGCATTTATTTCTGTGTATGATGGGATGTCTGTTTATACGAATAATTATACGAAGATGATAATTGCGATGATAACAGTGGAATGAGGATAATGATATCAAACAGTAGCGGTGATGATAACATAGTAATGAGGATAATAATGACTGTGAGAAACAATAGTAAACAGCTAAATGATAATAGCAATACAATAATAACAATATAATGAAATGATAATAAAATACATTGATAATAATAGTTTATAATAATGATGATGAAATTTATAATGCTAATGATAATTGTTACACCTACTACTAATGAAAATAATGCATAATAAATAACAATAACGATAATGATATTAATAATGATAATAATAAATGATAATTATTATTAATTATTATCATTATTATTGATTATTAAGATAATGACAGCAACAAATAACAATAGTGATAATAATTGATAATGACGATAATAATAATAATAGTAAAAAAAAACAGCAACAATAACAATAACAGTACTAATAATAATGTTATTAATGATGATAATAATCACAATATCGGTAACAAAAATAGCGGTCATGGGTGTATGATATGCAGACCAAACCCTCCCTTAAACAAAAAAGTNGTTTGCACCACACACACACACACAACCACAACACAAACAACCACACACACCACACACACACACCACACACACACACACACACACACACACACACACACACACACACACACACACACACACACACACACCACACATACATGAGCACGTGAGTAACACCGCCATGTCAACATCTTCCTGGGATCAAGATATGGTCGGATGCTTTCCAGTTCTTCGCTCACCTCGTGTCATACTGAAGTGCTTGAACATGACGTGCGTGAATAGTCATTACCTAAAAGCCTATCAGAGTTAATGTACATGTCATTTTGATTAGCAAAGGCCACGGCCAAGGAACACGTTTTTTTTTTCTATTTACTTCCTATTAATGTTTGTTATATATATATATATATATATATATATATATATATATATATATATATATATTATATATATATAATATTTTCCGAAGGTCCGTTTCCGAAGGTCGAAGATGTGCTGCTTCTTATTAGAGAGAGAGAGAGAGAGAGAGAGAGAGAGAGAGAGAGAGAGAGAGAGAGAGAGAGAGAGAGAGAGAGAGAGAGAGAGAGAGAGAAGAGAGTGTTTTTCTCTATTTACTTCCTTTTAATGTTTGTTTGTTTTGTTTTTTCAGAGGCGGTGTATGCAGGGCAGGTCAACATGCATTCAAATTAGGGCAACTGGATTTCTGTCAGAGATTTAATAAGATTTAATAAGAGTAACAATAATGATAATTATATTGGTGGTAATAATAAGAATGATAATGATAGTAATATTCCTATTAGTAATAGTAATACTTATAAGTATAATTACTACCATTGTTGATATCATCGTGATTACTATTATTATCACGTCTATTATTATTGTTGTTGTTGCTATCGTTGTTATCATTTATCACTACTATAATCAAAATATTGTTTTATTATTGTCATCATCATTATCATTATCATTTATCTCATTGTCATAAGCATTATCATCATTATATCATCAATCGCGCGCTGACAAATAACATAATGATTATAATAATGATGATAATGGTGATGATAATGATACTGATAATACTGACAATCAAGTAATCAAATAGGCAACCTAATTAACCCAAAAAGCTAATTAACTCCACCTGCATAATCTTAAAGCAGGATCTACCTGCCATAACCACCATCACCTCTCTCTTGTTCATTCACTTCTTCGTAACACCCTCCACCAATAAATCTACGGCAGCCCCCACCACCGCCCACCGCCACCGCCACCACAACCACCTCCAAACCACCCGCAAACAGGAACCCCCTCCCCCTCCCCTCCCTCTCCCTCCCTCCCTTCCCGTCCCCTCCCCTCCCTCCCTCCTCTCCCTCCTCCCATTCCCACGCCCTCCCCTCCCTCCTCTCCCTCCCGTCCCTCCCTCCCTCCTCCCATTCCCACGCCCTCCCCATCCTCCAGAAGCCGTGGCTATAAGGGGCGACTCCACTGCCCCGCAACGAAAACAGCTGTTCGGACAACCCACAAATACTCAATGGCGGAATTATCATTCAGATGCTCAAAGCTCTCGCTGCATAGATTTCCGATTTCGTAGAAGGTCCGTTTCCGAAGGTCGAAGGTGTGCTGCTTCTTATTAGAGAGATAGAGAGATTGAGAGAGAGAGAGAGAGAGAGAGAGAGAGAGAGAGAGAGAGAGAGAGAGAGAGAGAGAGAGAGAGAGGAGAGGAGAGAGAGAGAGAGAGAGAGAGAGAGAGAGAGAGAGAGAGAGTTAGAGAGAGAGAGAGAGTTAGAGAGAGAGAGAGAGAGAAGAGAGAGGAAGAAAAGCAGAGAGATCGATATTTCTGTCACTCTTAAAACATATGATTATTTTTTTTTTTTTTTTTTTAGGACAGGAATTGATATATACTGAAGAAAGATGCAGAAAAAAGCAAGGATGAAGATAAAAAAAAAGAAAACTTTGGCAATGGAGAGAAACAAAGGGGGCATTACAAATATATCTCTAATCTCTAGTCATTTAACTGAACCACAAAATTCACGAAGCTCAATAAATTTAACAACAAACAGCAGTTAAAATACATCAAGAAAATAACGTTTTTTTTTTTTCTTCTTCTTCTTCTTCTTCTTTAATAAACAAGAAACACATACCATGAATAAGCATTGATTGGCAAACAGGGATATATAAATTTCTTTACAAGCTATGAAACGAAACTTTTACATGAAGATACATCACGTGAGACGGGAACTTGGACACATTGGACATACCCGTTTCCTGCCACGAAGTGTAGTTGGAAATGGGATGAAGTGATAATTAACATGTTAACTAAAAGTCACACCAAGACAAGAGAAGCACAGAAGATACGACTTTTTTTTCTTTCTTTTTTTTTTCTTTGTTTCATTCGCCTTCTTCTTCTTCTTTTCCTCTGTCTCTTCTTCTTTTTCCTCTTTTCTTCTTTTCCTTTGTCTTTCTTCTTTTTTTCTTCTCCTTATTCTTCCTAACCTCCTCCTCCAGCTACTTCTATTTCTATTTCTTCTTCTTCTTTTATTTCTTTTTCTTCTTGTTCACCTTCCTATCTTTCTCTCTCGTCCTCCTACTTCTCCTTCAACCTCCTTCTTCCTTCCTCCGCTTCTTCTCTTCTATATATTCTTCTTCTCCTTCTTCTTCTTCTTCTTCCTATCCTCCTCTTCCTTCCTCCATCTTCTTCTTCCAAAAGGGGAAAGAGGGGAGGGGAAGGGGAGGAGTAAGGAAGGGAATGGAGAAGGGAGGGGTAAATGAGGGATGGGGGAGGGGAGGGGAGGGCTAAAGGCGGAAAGGGGGAGGAGAGGGGTAAAGAAGGGAAGGGGCAGGGGAAAGGGAGGTAGGATGTTTGGGAAGGAGTAAAAGGGAGAGGGAAAAGATGAAGGAAAAGGGGAAGGGAAGGGGTAAAAAGAAGGGGAGTGGGAGAGGGAGGGAGAGTTTTAATTTTAATTATTCTTTTATCTAATCATTTATTCATTTTGTTTATTAGAAATGCGTCTCTCTACTGATGTTTTTATTAGCATTGGCGTCGAAGTTGTTGATTTTTATGACAAATATTAGCTAGCGTTGATTTTGCTTTTGTTAATTATGTTATGATATTGTTGATAGTGATGTTGCTACCATTATCGTTAATATCAATATTGTCATTTTTATTATCTTTATTATTATCATTAAAGCTATTGCCATTATCATTATCATCATCATTATCATTGCTGTTGCTTTTGTTATTCTCATTTTTAATGTTTATCATTGTTATATTATCATTATTATCATTATCATTATCAATGTTATCATTATCATCATTATCAATATCATCACTACTAAAATTATCACTATTATTATTATTATTAATGGTTATCTATATTATTATCTTATCACTATTGTTATTGGTATTATGATTAATATTACTATTATTGTTTTTATTGTTATGATTGTTATTATCATTATGATTTACATCATCATTATCATTATTACCATTATCATTATTAATCATTGCAATATTCATACCACTGTTATCATAACTACTATCATTGTTATCATTATCATCATTATTATTATCATTAGCAAAACTGATGTTATTATCATTATTATGATTATTGTCATTATCATTATTGTTGTTGTTGTCATTATTATTATTATTATCATAATCATTATCATCATCACCTTTTTATCGTGATTATTATCAATGTTATCATTATGTTTTTTATTATTCATATTATCTCTGTTGCTATGATTATTATTGTTATTATAATTACCATTTCTATTTTACATCATTATCATTATTATTATCATTTTATTCATCATCATCACCATCATTATTATCATCATTATTATTACTACCTTTGTTATCATCATTATCGTCATTATTACTAATATTATTGTTATTATGAATGTTGTTGTTATCATTATTATCATTATTATCATTATCACTATTATTATTTTAAATATCATTATTATCATTATCATTATTATTATTGCTATTATCATTATTATTGTTATTATCATTATTATTATCATTATTATCATCATCATCATCATTATTATTATTATTATTATTATTATTACTATTATTATTATTATTATTATTATTATTATCATTATTTATACTATTACTATTACTATTATCATAATATTATTATCAATATCATTATTATCATTATCATCGTTATCATTATCATTTTCATTACTATTATTGTTATCAATAATGTTATTATCAGTATCATCAATATTATCATTATCATTGTCATTATCATTATTATCATTATTATCATTATCATTGTTATTATCATTATTATTATCATTATTATTATCATTATTATCATCATCAATATTATTGTTATTGCTACTATTGCTATTACTGTTATTGTTATTATTACCATTATTATTATCATTATTGTTATTACTATCATTCTTACTATTATTGTCATTATCATGACTGTTATTATAATAACTATGATTGTTATTATTATTACTATTAGTATTATCTTCATTATTATTATTATTGATATTATTA
>NW_020870125.1:794117-796617 GCF_003789085.1 Penaeus vannamei | reverse complement strand
TTATCGCTATTATGATTATCATTACACACAAATGGTCAACTAAGTAGATAGACAAAAAATTATGATAATTGGTATTTTAAGAATCAAGAATAATTATAAGAATAAAGTAGTTCTAATGATATGTGTGTGAGTGTGGTGTGCGAGTGTGTGAGTGTGTGTATGTGTGTATGCGTGTGTGCGTGTTGTATGTGCGTGTGAGTATGCGTGTGTGTGTGTGTATGTGCGTTTTGTGTGTGTATGTATATGTAAATATATACAAATGAAGAAAAAAACGAAGAAACCAAAACGTACAGACGCAGATTAAAAAAACGTACATTATTTTCGCACATATTTTCAACACGCTCATCTCACTGTCTGAGGCAAACTCACGTACATATAAACGGCCATGTTTATGAAGAGAGAAAATAAACGTTTGAATGAATTACAAAAAGAGGATGATGAGAAAAAGGGAGAAACAGAAAATGAGGAAGATTAAAAGCAGTAGTAAGAAGTACAATAATGTGTGAGGATATTTTTTAATGATAATCAGAATAATAACATTAAGAATAATAAATAACCAAACAAAAGAAACAATGATATTCGGAATAAGGATAAGATCTAGGACGATAATGATCACAACAAACAACAAATCTACACTCATTCACGCAACCATCAAATCACATCCGGATAGGGTCATTTGAACGTCTTATCTTTGTGTCTTTAAAGTTTCTTACTTCGCTGATCACGGCTTTGCCCAGAGTACAAGTATTCTTTTGAGTTTCCTTTATAATAGAATATAATATTTGCTTTTCTTGTTGGCCTCATATACAGTCTGTGGCATGGGCGATGATTTGTGTGAAATACCCATTCATATTTCTTGTGTGTCTGTTATATACACAGACAACTCCTTCCTCTCTCCCTCTCCTCTTCCCTTTTCTCATCACACTCTCATCTCTCCTCTCACTCTCATCTCCCACACATCATCCATCTACCTCCCTCATATTACTCTCTCTCTCTTCCTCACAACCCATTCCTACTCCTACTCTCCTCCTCTCCCTTCTTCCTCTCTCTCTTGCTCCCTCTCTTCATACACTCTCCAGCCCGAGCTTCCCTCTCACGCGCCCTCAGTCGGGTCCAGCACTGAGACCTCGCGAGTGGCTTCGTTCGCCTCTCTTCCCCCCCTCCTTCTTCCTCTCTCTCACTTCCCTCTCCTATCTTGGCTCCTCTCTCTTACCTCTCCCCTCCTCTCTTTCTCGCTCCCTTTCATCTTCTTTTCCACAATATGTTTCTTAGCAAGACCGACTCACATCCGGTGCTCATTATATTCCCTTTTCTCTCGTCCTTCCTCACGTACACTTCCACCTCCTACATCCTTTTTCGTATCTTCTATTTACTAAGTCCCAGCACAGACCTCAATCCGATCCGATAACACCTCAACCCTGAACCTATCCTAATCGCGCCGCCTTCCCCTCCTTCCACCTCGAATCTGTCACAGTGTATACACCGGTCTCCTTTCTGAACTCCCGTTTCCTACTCATTCACCCCCCTGACCCGCCACTATCTCTGAGGAAAAGTCACCGGCGCGCAATCCTTGAGTCGCATCACCGCGCTAGTGCTCACACCCTGGTAGTCCGCCCTCCCTCCCATAAAATTGTATAGGAGGGGAAAAATTGGCAGGAAAGGTCACGCGATAATCCTTTTACCGGTCCTATCACAAAAGAACTGTACGCCCGTACCCTATATTCGTTCAAGGCCCATACCTTCCAGACCTCGCCACCATAAAACGAAAAAAAAGGGAAAAGAAACGAGGCATTTCCTCCTTCCCTCCTTCCTTTCTCTTTCGATCCCTTCCCGTCCTCCCTCACACCCCTCCCCTCACCCCCACCTCCGGCCCCCAAAGACGCCCATCCCAAGGAGGCGGGCAGAGGATCAGCATCTCCCGCGTCGCCCAGGTGTAGGAGGCAGGCGGAGTGGGCGCGTGACTCCTGAATGGGCGCCGGCGATTAACCCCGACAGGAAGGACATGCAGCCGGCGGGGCGTCGGGGAAGATATTAATATGTAAATTGCAACTTCCGGTGTCCATTTGTCTCCTCCTTATCCCTCCCCTTCATCATTCCCCTTCCCTCCCCCCTCTCTCCTCCTTACCTCCTTATCCTAACCGAAGAGGATTATGCTTCAATGTGGTTGTATGTTGTTGGTGTGTGGTGTGTTGTGTGTGTGTGGTGTGTGTTTGGTGTGTGTTTGTGTGTGGTTGTGTGTGAATGGGGTGTTGTGTGGGTGTATGGTGTGTGTGTGTTGTGTTGTGTGTGGTGTGTTGTGTTGTGTGAGGAGAGAGAGAGGAGAGTAATGTTATGTGTGTTTGTGTGTGTTTGTGCGCGTGCATGGATGTCTGTATGTGCGTTACGTTAACTACAGCGATATCCATTATCTTATGAAATCTAAGGAAACGTACGTTAGCCAAGTAAATCATAAATCCTTTCATACACCTACTGTTAAAAGACAAACCGTACAAAATACAAA
>NW_020870125.1:783907-788711 GCF_003789085.1 Penaeus vannamei | reverse complement strand
ACAACCAGCCTTCATCATTCTCTCCTCCCTCCTCCCTTTCACTCTTCCCCCTTTCTTTCCTCCCTCTCCTCTCACTCTTCCACATTATCCCATGTCTCCCGCATCATCATATCTCCTCTTCCCCCTTCCTTCTGAGATAATCTCCCAAATGAGAGAGCTTTGTTGATGAGGACGTGAGGCAGATATTCTCGTCATGCGCTTCGTCGTATAAATCATGACTTTTGAATTCCTGTTATTATCCGCGGCCTTACTGTCGTTCGCTGTCTTTATTGTCTTTTTTTTTCCTTTCTTCTTGTTTGTTTGTTTGTTTGTTTTTCTGTGTGTTTGTTTGTCTCCCTCTTTTGGTTTATTTCTTGGTCTGACTGTCTCTGCCTGTTTCTCTCTCCTCTCTCATTCTCCCTCCCTCCCTTTCCTTCTCCTTCTCCCTCTCCCTCTGCTTCTCCTCTTTCCCTCTCCCTCTCCCTCTCCCTCTCCTTCTCCCTCTGCCCTCTTCCTCCCTCTCCCTCTATCTATCTATCTCCCTCCCTTCCCTCCCTCTTTCTCTCCTCCCTTTTCCCTCCCTTGCACCAACCCCTCACCCCTACCCCAAGCCAAGACAAGAAGACTAAGGCCCGGGATAGAGTGAGGGGGAGGAGAGAGAAAAGTAGGAGTAGGGGGGTGGGGAGGGGGGGGCGAGGGAAGATGTCACCAGCCAGATCAAGACAAGTAGAGGGACGAGGGAGAGAGTAGGGAGAGAGAGTAGGGAGAGAGTAGAGGAGGATAGGGGGAGGTGAGAGTAGGGAGAGAAAGTAGGGAAGGGAGAGGAGGAGAGTGGCGGAGGGGAGAGAGAATAGGGAGTAAGAGAGAGAAAAGTAGACTAGGGGAAATATGGGAAGGGACAGGAAAATTAGAATGGAGAGAAAAGATTGTAGGAATAGGAAAATAGTGAAATAAGTGATCAGAAGGTGAGGATGAAACAAAGGAAAGGCGTATGAAGGGAAGTAGAGAGAAGAGAAGAGAGGGGTAGAGACAGAGGGGGAGTGGGGAGTAGAGGAGATGCCAAGAAGTATGAAGGGGTGTAGAAGGAAGAGAAGGAGAATAGATAGAGGAGAGAGGGGAGTAGAAAGAAGAGAAGGAGAGGAGAGATAGATGGAGAGAAGGGAAAAAAAAGGAAAGAAGAAAGAAAAGGAAGAGAAATAGAGGGAGAAGGGGAAAGAAAGAAAGAGAAGAGAGAAAGAGAGATAGAGGAAGAGAGGCGAAAAAAAAGAAAGAAAAGACGGAGGAGAGATAGAGGGAGAGAAGAGAAAGAAGAGAGGAGAGAAGAGAAGAGAGAGAGAGAGGCGAAAAGAAAGAAAAGAAAGAAGAGAAGAGAGGAGAGATAAAGTGAGAGAGGAAAAAAAAAGAAAAGAAAAGAAGAGAAGAGACGATAAAAAACAAAGGAGAGAGGGGAAAAAGAAAAGAAAGAAGAGAAGAGAAAAGAAGGAGAGAAGAGATAGGGAGAGAGGGGCGCAGAGGAGATGCCAAGCGCCTGATCGATCGGCCCATTTATTTATCATCCGCCGTTGACACCGCCGCCGCCGTGTCACAACATCCCCGCTTGGCTTCCCTTCTCGGCCTCTCTCCTTCCTCCTTTCGGTCTTGGCTCCTTCCTCCTTTCGGCCTCCTCTCTTCTCTTTCGGTCCTCTCCTCCTCCTTGTCTCCTCCTTTCGGCCTCCTCTCCTTCCTCCTTTCGGCCTCCTCTCCTTCCTCCTTTCGGCCTCCTCTCCTTCCTCCTTTCGGCCTCCTCTCCTTCCTCCTTTCGGCCTCCTCTCCTTCCTCCTTTCGGCCCGGGCTCCTTCTTCTCGCTCTCCTTGTTTGCTTCTTCTTCTTCTCCTTGAATTTTTTTTCTCTATTTTTTTCTTCTTCAATTATTTTTTTTTTTGGTACATTATATACATGCATACATACACACACTCACATACACACACATATAAGTATAGATAGATAAATGCAGATAGATGTAGATGGATAGATAGATAGATATAGATAGATAGATACAGATAGATATAGATAGATAGATACAGATAGATATAGATAGATAGATACAGATATATATATAGAGAGAGATAGAAAGAAAGATACAGATAAATAGATAAATAGATATGTGTGCATGCGTGTGTGTGTGTGTTAGAGGAAGAGATAGAGAGAAAGATTACGAAAAATCTACTCTTCTTCCGTGTTACTCATTCTCCTTACATCCTCCTTCCCTCATTCTCCTCGCTTCCTCTCGCTTCCTCTCATCCGTTTAATCTCTATTTGAAGACGGAAATTGAGAGCGAGAGATCAAAAGAGCACTCCAATTCTTTTTGAGAAATATTTATATATATATAATCTTTTTTCATCGAGAAATATAAATTTTATCTCCATTTCCGCGTTTATTCCGCGATGGGGAGGGGGGGAGGGGGGGGGGGACGGAAGGAAGTCAATGCTATAAAATCATAAGGATTTGCGACGTACTCCCCTCTTGCGTCTAAGGTCGTAAATCCCATTGCCTCTCTGGGTTTCCGTGAACCGTCGAGTCGAGAGAGGAGAGAGACAACTTATTGTGGGTATTATTGTTCGTCTTTCTCTCTGTAAAACGCTGTGGTCATTACTGCTATTGCTTCTGAGGTACGAGGGGAGAGGGGAGAGAGATGAGGGCAGGGGAGAGGAGAGAGGGGAGGGAGAGAGATGAGGGCAGGGGAGAGGAGAGGGGAAAGGGGGAGAGAGATGAGGGCAGGGCAGAGGGAGAGGAGAGAGATGGGGAGGGAAGAGGGGAGAAGAGGTAGAGGAAAGGGAAGAGGGGAGTGGAGAGACGCGAGGGAGAGAGATGAGGGCAGAGGAAAGGGGAGAGGGGAGAGGGGAGGGAGAGATGATGGCTGGGAAGAGGAGAATAGTGGAGGGGAATAGAGGGGAGTGGGGAGAGAGGAGGGAGAAGGAGGGAAAGGGAGGGAAGAGAGCAAGAGGGGAGAGAGAGAGGAGAGGTAAAGGAAGGGGATAGAAGGGAATGGGGAGAGAGGGAGGGAGAAGGAGAGGAGGGGAGGAGGGCAGGAAAGGGAGGGTAAAGGAAGAGGGAAAATGAGGGGGAGGAAGAGAGAGGAAGGGAAGGGAGGGCAGGGGAGAGGGGGAGTGAGGGAGAGAGGGAGAGGCAAAAGATTTGAATTGAGAGGAGGAAGTTCGGGATGCAGAAGAGGAGAGGGAGAGGGAGAGGAAGAGATGAGGGGAGAGAGAGGGGAATGGGGGAGAAAAGAGGGAGAGAAGGGGAGATTTGGGGGAGGGAAAGAAAGAGGGGGAGGGGGTCGGATGTGTGTGTGTTTATGTAATGTGTGATGTGTGTGTGTTTTATGTAAGTATGCATGCATGTATGCATGAATGAATGCATCTATGTATATACGTATGTAAGTGTATATACCTGAACGCACGTACGCATAAATACACAAATTTAAACCTATCTAAGCTATCTAAGTCATGCCAAGAGTATACCGTGAGTATAACCGCACGTGCGAGTATCCCCCCCCCCCCCCCCGTCGCAGCCCCGACAGAGTACAGCCACCGGACAACTTAAGTCCTATTCCGGGTTGTGAAGCGGAGGAGGAGGAAGAAATTATATTAACTCAGGGTCGCGTAACATACATATCCTGCCCGTTTACCCGACGCTTTCATCACTTCTCTGAGCCCTTTCTGCGTTGAATTAAAGTCTTCTTTTGTCTTTTCCTTTTCTAGGAAGTATCCATGCAGGAGAATAGATATGACAGAAGGATATGATGGCGAAAGGGAGAAAACAAAAGGGGAAGTTGCGAAATAAATCTGGCCGAGAATATCCCTATCCGGCAACCCACGACAAGGAACGTTGCCATAGCAGCGGCTTCAATTAAGTGATGATCATGACCCGAGCTCTGCATGACTGCATGACACAAGCATCCGAGACGAAAGTCATGCAAAGTGAGGGTAATTTGCAGTGACAGATGCAATGTATATGAGAGGAGGACGGACGACGGGGGACGAATTAAGAGAGAAGAAAATGGGGGGACGGAATGAGGCTGTGATATGAGAGAGAGAGAGAGAGAGAGAGAGAGAGAGAAAGAGAGAGAGAGAGAGAGAGAAGAGAGAGAGAGAGAGAGAGAGAGAGGGAGAGAGAGGAGAGAGAGAGAGAGAGAGAGGGAGAGGGAAGATGGAGAGAGAGAGAGAGAGAGAGAAAGAGAGAGAGAGAGAGAGAGAAAGAGAGAGAGAGAGAGAGATGAGATAAGTTGAGAGATGAAAGAGAAGAAGAGAAGAAAGAAAAAAAACAGAGAGAGGACGAATGAAAGAAAAAGACAAAAAAAAGAAAAAAAAAGAGAAGAGAAACTAACCAAAACAAAAAAAGAATAAAAAAGAGGACGAAGGGAAGGCGTCCTTTAAGAGATTCTCTGGCACCACCTGGCACTGTCCTCTTGCCCTCGGGGGAGGCGGGGAGCAGGCAGGATGCGAGGGCTTTCTTGGGAGACGAGACGAGGGGAGGGGGTGGGGGAGGGTGGAGATCCTCTTCTGCCTCTTCCTCTTAAATCTCTCCTCTTATTTGGTTTACTCCGTCTCCTCTTTTTTCTTTCTTTCTTCCATACTTGCGTTCTTGTTCATCTCTTCCTTTGTGTCTGATCTTCCTTTTTTTTCTCTCTTCCTCTCTCCCTTTTCCCCGTCATTTCTTCTCTCTTTATATCTTCTCCCCTTCCTCGCTTTTCCCTCTCCTTCTTTCCTCTTTTTTCTCCCTTTTCCCTTTCCTTAGTTCCTTTCATCTTTTTCCTCTCTTTCCCTTTATTTCAATCCCCTCTCC
>NW_020870125.1:776407-778907 GCF_003789085.1 Penaeus vannamei | reverse complement strand
GAAAGTGATGATATTGATGATAAAAATACGTCAACATAAGAGATAATAATAATAACATCGATTATAATGACAGCTAAAATGGATAAGAAAATGATATAAAAATCGTAAAATATAGCTTACAAAGAACAAGAATAAGAAATAAAAGAATAATAAAAAAAAAAAAAAACAGACCTAGCTAAACTTTTCTATTTCTTTAACCCTTCTATAAAAAGAAAGAAAATTCTTTTACCCCTCAAAGAACAAGAATTAAAAAAGAAAAAGAAAAATCAAAAGAAAAATAGCATAACAAAAAAGCAAACCTAATTTTTTTTTTTGAAAACTTTTATAAATATGATAAAAAAAAAAACTGCGCGGTATCCCCATCACACCTCTTGTCACGCGACTGTCACGTTTCCCCTCCGGCCGTGTCATTTATAGCCGCCGGTGCTGCCACCTGGTGGGAAGTCACGGAAACTAGCCTCCAACAGGTGACTCTGGCATTCCGGATTCGGAAGGGAGGGAGGGGGAGGAAGGGAGGAGGAAGAGGGGGAGGAGGAGGAGGGAGGAAGGAGAAAGGGAAGGAGGAAGGGAGGGAGAAAGGGGAGGAAGAGGAGGAATGATGGGTTAAGGAGGAGGGAGGCTGAGGAGGAGGAAGGAAGGGAGGGGGAGGAGGAGGAGGAGGAGAAAAGGGGAGGAGGAGGGAGGAGTGAAGAGGGGGAGGGGAGAGGGAGGAGGAAAGGGAAAAAAGGGGAGATGAGAGGGAGATTAAAGGGGAGTGGAAAGCGAGGGGAAAAGGGAGAATGGAATAGAGAGGGAGAAGGTGAGAGGAAGCGAAGGCGAGGAAAGAGTGGGGAAAGGGAGAGGGTAGGGGAGGGGGGAAGGAAGGGTGTGCGTGGGGGAAGGGAGACAAAAACATTTTTTATCGTGTTGATGTAAGTGAACAGAAAAAAACTATATAAAAAAAAGAAAAAAGGCGTTTATTGAAAGATTTATTCTATCAAACGGATATTTTTTCTGAAAGGGGGGAGAGGGGGTGAATGGGATGGTCGTTGGTGGAAAGATTTTTTTCTTTTTTTCTTTTTTTTCAATAATAATGGTGATGAAAACGATACTTATCGCTTTAATAACGACTTTGATAAGACTATGCTAGTGATATTTATAACTGACAAAAAATAACAACAAATAAATGAAAATAAATCACAAAAACAACAACTAGGATCTGAAAACAAAGCGAAGAGAAAAAGACATTTTTGTTCGAGTGACTGCGTTCTTAAGAAGACCAAGCCAAAGCCGACGCCAAAGGACCGAGACACGAATTCCGTTATCTTTCTTTTTAAGATGAAGAAAAAAGAGAAGAGATAAGGAAATATACTTTTCATGTATGTGTTTGTGTGAAAGAGATAATCAGAGAAAAGAGAAGGGAAAAGAACAGAAAGAAGAGAAGAAAAGATAAAGAAGAAAAGAGAGAAGAAAAAAGAAAAGACCACCACAGAAAGCAATATCAAAAGAAACGCTTAGAAAACCCAAAAATAGAATACACAACACACACAAACCACAGAAAAAAATATAACAAACAAAAAAAATCACTATACATTCTCCCTACTCCCCCCTCCCCCCATCCCCTCCCCCTCCCGCCACACACACACACACAATCCCTCCTCCCACTCCCCCTCCCCCCTCACCCCACCCCTCCACCCGCGCACACACCCACACACGCCCACCACAGCCCCACACCGCCCGCGCCGACAACAAAAGAAGGCGAGAGAGCGAGCAGAGTAGCCGCCAGCGAAGACGACAGAGAGGGGAAAGTTTTACACAGAGCAGAGAGGGGAAAATGCGTCTCCGCTCTCGCAGTACTGAGAGATACGGGGAGGGACGAGGGGGGGGAGGAGGGAGGAGGGAGTGAGGAGGGGAGTAGGAGGTGAGGAGGAAGGTGGGAGTGAAGAGGAAGAAGGGAGGAGGGGAAGAGGGAGAAGGGAGGGGAAGGAGGGAGGGAGGGGGAAGGAGAAGGAAGGAGGGAGGCGAGAGGGAAGGAGGGAGGAGAAAGGGGAAAAGGAAGAGAGACGAGGGGAGAGAGGGAGAGAGGGGAGGGAAAGAGACAAGGAAGGGGAAAGAAGGATAGGACGAAAGGTGAGGAAGAGGGAAGGGGAGAAGGGTTAAGGAGAGAAGGAAGAAGGATATATATATATATATATATATATATATATATATATATATATATATATATATATATATATATATATATATATATATATATATATAAATATATATATATATATATATAATATATATATATATATATATATATATATATATATATTATATATTATAATATATATATATATTCATACACGCACACACACACACACAAAACAAGAACAAAGCAAAAAACATTCCTACAAAACCCCACATCCACCAAACATCAAAAGACCCCCCCCCCTCCCCCTCCCCCTCCCCATCTCGGAAATCAATCATGGCAATCATATTGAAAATGACTCCCATTAACTATCCCATTATTGCG
>NW_020870125.1:768907-771407 GCF_003789085.1 Penaeus vannamei | reverse complement strand
CATTCTTCTCTCTCTCTCTCTCTTTATCTATCTATCTATCTCTTTCTCTTCCTCTTTCTCTTTCCCTTTCATCTTCTGATCCATCTCCTCCTGCTCTTCCTTTTCTTTCCCCCCTTTTCTCTTCCTCTCCCTCTACCTTTCCTTCTCCCTCTCCTCCCCTCTCCTCTTCTCCTTCCCCTTCACCCTTCAAATTACCCCTACCTTTCTCCCCCGTCCATTACCTCCTCCTCCCCCATTCCCCTCTCCTCCTCCCACCTCCATATCTCCCTCTCCCTTTTGTGTGTTACAACCCCCCCCCCCTCTTTTTTTTTTTTTTTTTTTTTTTTTTTTGACTCCTTTGTATTTCGTCTCATTTTGAGCAGCGTTATTTACGGGGGCGGCTTCATCATGTTTTTTTTTTTTTTTTTTGGGGGGGGGGGCATTTGTATCATGTCGGAACTAGGTTTCTTCTCTCTCTCTCTCCTCTCTCTCTCTCTCTCTCTCTCTCTCTCTCTCTCTCTCTCTCTCTCTCTCTCTCCTCTCTCTCTTCTCCTCTCTCTCTCTCTCTCTCTCTTTCTTTTTTTCCCTCTTTCCTCTCACTTTCCTTCTACCACCCACTCTCTCTCCTTCTCCCTCACCCTTCCTCCTTCTCTCTCTAATTCTCCCTCCCCTTCTCCACTTCTCTGCCCTTTTCCCTTCCCTCTCTCCCTCCCTCCCCCTACCCCCACCCTTCCTCCGAAATTCCTTTCAAGTCGTTCTTAAATCTTTTTAAATCATGCAAAGTGTGCAATCTAATTCTCTTCATTGTGCATGATGGATGCATGACGTGTTAGAGATATATTTCTGGTTAATGCGAACTTCTATTTGATATTGCAATTCTGTTGTATTTGCGGCCATTTTTGTTCTCCCTGGGTTGGGTTTGTTATGGTTTGATATTCTTTGCTATTTTTAATCAAATATGTTATTTTTGTATTAAAATCTTTGAGAGAGAGAGAGAGAGAGAGAAGAGAGAGAGAGAGAGAGAGAGAGAGAGAGAGAAGAGAGAGAGAGAGAGAGAGAGAGAGAGAGAGAGAGAGAGAGAGAGAGAAAGAAAGAAAAAAAAAGAGACAGACAGAGATAACAATTTTGAGTAAACAGATTGACACCGACAGACAAAAAAAAAAAAAAAAAAAAAAAAAATAGACAAACAGATAGCCAGATAAATAGAAAACCAAAACTAAACTAAACCAAAAAAAAAAAAAAAAAAGATAAACCCCCCCCCCCAAAAAAAAAGGTTTCTGAGGTCGTCGTGTCTCCATCGTCTCTATCGGATAAGGGCTCGGAACAGCTTGATCTCCTTTGAGGATGAAATACTGGTCGCAAGGTCGTAATGCCTCTCTCTCTTTCTCTTTGTTTCTCGCCCCTTTTATCTGCTCCTTTCTTCTCCCCTTGTCTCTTTCTTGTTTTTTTTTTTACTCTGTTTTCTTTTTCTCGTTTCGTTTTGTCTCCTTTCTTCAGTTTGGTGTTTGTTTGTTTGTTTGTTCTGTCTGTCTGTCTCTGTCTATGTCTTTGTGTCTGGCTTTCTTTCTCGCTCCCTTCCTTTCTCTCTCTCTTTCTTTCTTTTTTCTCCATTCTTTCTACTGATCTGTATTTATTTTATTTTATTACATTTGTTTCACTTGCTCTTCCTCTCTTTCGAAAAGTAGAAAAAAAGAATGAGAGAGCAAGAGAGAGCGAACGAGAGAGAAGAGAGAGAGAGAGGAGAAGAGAGAGAGAGAGAGAGAAGAGAGAGAGAGAGAGAGAGAGAAGAGAGGAGAGAGAGAGAGAGAGAGAGAGAGAGGAAAGAAGAGAGAGAGAGAGAGAGAGAGAGAGAGAGAGAGAGAGAGAGAGAGAGAGAGAGAGAGAGAGAGAGAGAGAGAGAGAAAGACAGAGAAAACATTCTGCGAATAGAATTAAAATAATTCCAGATCTAATATTGATAAAAAGCAATAATAATAATCATAATAATGATAGCGATTAGGATGATGATAACAATAATGATAATGATAACAATGACAAAAAAAAAAAATCCAAAATATTCCCCCCAAATTAGTTATTATTTATTAGTTGCGTAGTCGGGAAGACGAAAAAAGACAAGTAAGAAAGATAACGATAATGAAGTAACGCTCTCTCTCTCTCTCTCTCTCTCTCCCTCTATCCACTTCCCTCCTCTCTCTCCTCCCTCTCTTCCAACCTCTTCCTCCCTCTTTCCCCTCCCTCCAACCCTCCCTTCCTCCTCCTTCCCTTCTCCCTCCCTCCCTCCAACCCTCCCTCTTTCCACCCTCCTTCCTCCCACCCTCCCCCCTCCCTTCCTCCCTCTCTCCCTCCCTCCCTTCCCCACCTAGCTCTCTCTCGCCCCATTAAATCAAGCAGCCTTTGCAATAAAGAACCGTGCAAGTCCTGTGTTGCAATGATGGCCGGGCCCTTGTTGTCGCCTCCAACGACGCGACGGAGCAATAGGCGTCATGCAAAGGGGTCGGGAAGGGGGTGGGAGAGGACGGGA
>NW_020870125.1:753907-758907 GCF_003789085.1 Penaeus vannamei | reverse complement strand
CACCACACACCACACACACTATAGACACATATAATATTATATTATATATATATAACTATAATATATATATATATATATATTATATATATTATAATTACCACACACACACACCCACGCACACACACACACACACACACACACACACACACACACACACACACACACACACACACACACATACACACTTACACCACACACCCATAATATATATATATATAATATATATATATATATATATATATATATACATATACATATACATATATACATATATACATATATATATTACACACACACACACACACACAGACACACACAACACACACACACACACACACACATACACACACACACACACACACACATATAACACACACACACCACACCACACACACACACACCACACACACACACACACACACACACCACACCACACACATATATATATATATATATATATATATATATATATATATATATATATATATATATATATATATATATATATATATATTATATATATAAATTATATATATATATATATATATATATATATATATATATATATATATATATATTATATAATATATTATATATAATATATACATATATATATATATATACTATAATATGAGATCGGGATTTGCACCGTTTCAGGTCTAGAATGTCACTGTTAGAAGGACAAGGAACAGTTTATTAGGTTAGGAGGAGGTCGAAGGCCATTTCTTAGTAAATGACCTTTCGTCCTGTTCATCAAGCCCTGAGAAAGCTGAACTCCAAGCCCTCTTCACAGGCGACAGCGGTTCGCTTAGTAAGTGGCCAGATCGTCTTAGAATCCTGTTGCGGATTTTGAGCAGCTGTACCAGGTTGACCCACCAGCAGTTAGTGCGGGTAGTGCCGAGATTACCCATCAGTGAGGATACCCCTCCCTACCTGAAGAAGTTAGGGGGGCGATCTCCAAGCTGAAGAGTGGTACAGCAGCAGGTATCTGCGGCATCCCAGCGGAACTGTTAAGGGCTGGTGGTGAACCTATGGCGCGGGGGTTGCATTCTGCCCTGGCTTCCATCTGGCGGTCCGGTACCACTCCCCCTGACCTGTTGAGGGGTGTGGTCATCCCTCTCTGGAAGGGGGACCGATGGGACTGTAGCAATCACCGAGGCATCACACTGCTCAGTATACCAGGCAAGGTTCTCGCCCACATCCTTCTGAGACGTATCAGAGACCATCTACTGAGGCACCAGAGACCGGAGAATCTGGATTCACTCCGGGTAAGTCCACAATAGACCGTATCCTTGCGCTTCGAGTCATTGTAGAGCGCCGTCGTGAGTTCGAGCGTGGTTGTTGCAGCTCCATCGACCTAAGATGGCGTTCGATACCGGTGCATCGGGAATCACTCTGGGAGATCCTGCGACAGAGGAATTCCAACACGGATTATTGGACTAATAGCGTCTATTTATTTTACTTTTTTTCGAACTGTTTTTTGATAGAAGGGAAGTTTGTTGTTTAGGACTGTTTCCCCTGTGTGTCTGTTTGTGTATGTTAAGGTAAGGGTGAATTTGGTCTGTGTGTGTGTTGGGGTGTGTGTAGGAGTGTGTGTGATGGAGGGGATGTATGTGGGTGTGTATCTGTCTGTGTGTAATTGTGGTGTGTATGTATGTGTGTGCTGTGTGTGCTTCTGTTTGTGTACGTGTGTGTGTGTGTTTTGGGGTGTGTGAGTTGAGGGGGAAGTGTGTGTGTCTGTATGTACTTGTGTGTGTGAATGTATGTTAGGGGGAAGTGTGTGTGGTCCTTGTGTGTATATATGCGTGTCAGTGTGTACTGTGTGTTGTAGTCGTGTCTATGTGTGCTTGTGTGTGTGTGTGGATATGCGTGTGTGTGTCTGTGGCAGTTGAGGGATGTGTGTGTGCCGTGTATGTTGCGTATGTGTTAGTGTGTGTGTGCGTTGGGGGAGGGGACCGTGTGTGTACATGTGTGTGTGTGCCTGCGTGTGTATGAGTGTGTTGCGTTGTGTGTGAGTTGGTGGGATGTGTTTGTATGTGTGTGTGTGTGTGTGTGTGTACTTGTGTGTGTTTGTGTGCATGTTCACGCGTGCATGAAAAAAAAAAAAAAAAGAAAAAAATGGGGACAGCACTTTAAAGAAATCTGGGGAATGAAAACTAACCTAATTTAAAATTGTTTAGATATTACTCGGCTGTGCTTTTTATGTAATTTGCCCTCCTCTCCTGTCTCTTCTCACGTCTCCTGTCTTCTTCTTCTTCCTGTCTCTCTCTCCCTCTCCTGTTCTCTCTCCTCTCTCTGTTCTCTCTTTTCTCTCCCTGTCTTTCTCTCCTCTCTCTGTCTTCTTTTCCTATGTTCTCTTTCCTCTCTCTGTCTCTTTTCTCCTGTCCTCCTCCTCTTCTCTGTCCTCCTTTTCCTCTCCTGGTCTCTCTCTCTCTTCTCTGGTTCTTTTTCTCTCCTGTTCCTCTCCTTCCTGTCTCTCTCTCCCTCTCTCGTGTCTCTCTTTCCTTCCTTCTTCTTCCCGTCTCACTGTTCTCTCTCCCTCTCTCCTGTCCTTTTTCTCTCCCTGTTCTCTTCCCCTTCTGTCTTCTTTCCTCTCCCTGTTCTCTTCCTTCTCTGCTTTCTTTTCTCCCTGTCTCCTCTCCACTCCCTCTGTTCTCTTTTTCCTCTCCTGTCTCTCTCTCCCTCTCTCTTCTCTTTTTTCCTGTTTCTCTCCGTCTCTCTGTCTCTCTTTTATCTCTCCCTGTTCTCGCTCCTTCTCTGTTTTTTCCTCCTGTTCTCTTCCTCTCTCTGTCTCTCTTTCCTCTCTGTCTTCTTCGCTCTGTCTGTCTTTTTTTCCTCTCCCTGTCTTCTCTCTCTTCTCTGTCCCTCTCTTTCCTCTCCTGTTCTCTTCTCTCCCTGTCTCCTCTCTCTCTCTTGTACCTCTTTTTCTCTCCCTGTCTCTCTCTTCCTCTCTGTTCTCTCTCCCTCTCTCTGTTCTCTTTTCTCTCACCTGTCTTCTTCCCTTCTTGTCTCTCTTTTATCTCCTGTCCCTCTCCTCTCTCTGTCTCTCTTTTATCTCCTGGTCTCTCCTCCTCTCTCTGTCTTCTTTTCCTCTCTGTCTCTCTCTCCTCTATCTGTCTCTCTTTTCCTCTCTGTTCTTCTCTCCCTCTCTCGTCCTTCTTTCTCTCCTGTTCTCTCTCCCTCTCTCTGTTCTCTTTTCCTCTCCCTGTCTATCTCTCCGCTCTCTGTTCTCTTGTTCTCTCGCCTGTCTCTCTCATCCATTCCTGTCTCTTCTGACTCTCTCTGGTCTCTCTTTTCCTCTCCTGTCTCTTCTCCCTCTCCCTTCTATCTCTCCCTTCTCTGTTCTCTTTTCCTCTCCCTGTCTCTCCTCTTCCTCTCTCTGTTTCTTTTCCTCTCCGTCTTCTCATCCTCTCCTGTCTTTCTCTCCCTCTCTCTGTGCTCTCTTTTCCTCCTCCTGTCTTTTCCTTTCTGTTTCTTTTCCTCTCCCCTGTTCCTCTCTCTCTTCTGTTTTTTCTCCCCTGTTCTCTCTCCTCTCATGTCGCTCTTTTCCTTCCTGTCTTCTCTCCTCTTCTGTTCTCTTTTCTCTCCTGTTCTCTCTTCTCTTCTGTCTCTTTCCTCTCTGTTCTTCCTCTTTGTTCTCTTTTCCTCTCCTGTTTCTCTCCTCCATCTGTCCTTTTCTCCACTGTCTCCATCTCTCCTCCCTGTCTCTCTCTCCCTCTCTGTCTCTCTTTTCCTCTCCTCCGTCTCTCTCTTCTCTCATGTCTCTCTTACTTCCTCTCCTGTCTCTCTCCCTTCCTGTTCTCTCTCCCTCTCTCTGTTCTCTTTTCCTCTCCTTCTCCTCTCCCTCTCCCTGTCTCTTCTCCTTTCTGTCTTCTTTTCCTCCTGTCTCCTCTCCCTCTCTTGTCCTTCTCTTTTCCTCTCTGTTCCTTCCCTCTTTGTTTCTTTCCTTCCTGTCTCTCTCTCCCTCTCTGCTGTCCTTCTTTTCTCTCCTGTTTCTCATCCTCTCCTGTTCTCTTTTCCTCTCTGTCTCTCTCCTCTTCCTCGTCACCCTTCTCTTCCCTTCTCTGTTCTCTTTTCTATCTGTCTCTCTCTCCTCTCTCTGTCTCTCTTTTCTCCTTTCTCTTCCCTCTCTGTCTGCTCCTCTCTCTGCTTGTTTTTTTCCTCTCACCTACTCCAAACTCTACTTCTCTCTCCTCCTATCATCGTACTCTCCTTTTCAAATCTACTGTCTCTCCTCCCTCTCTCTGTTCTTCTTTTCTCTCCCTTCTCTCTTCCCTCCCTGTCCTTCTCTCTTTGTCTCTTTTTATCTCCTGTCATCTCCTCTCTCTCTCGTTCTCTTTTCTTCTCGTTCTCTCTTCCTCTCCTGTTCTTCTCTCCCCTCTTCTCTTCTCTTTCCTCTCCCTGTCTCTTCTCACCCTCTCCTGCCTTCTTCTCCCTCTCCCTGTCTCTTCCCTCTCTCTGTTCTCTTTTCCTCTCCCCGTCTCTCTCTATCCTCTCCTGATATCTATCTCCTTCTGTTACTCTTCCCTCTTCTGTCTCTATTTTCCTCTCCCCCTGTTCTTTCTCCCTCCTTCTGTTTTTTTCTCTCTGTCTCTCTCTCCCTCTCCTGTCTCTTCTCCTTTCTGTCTCGCTTTATCTCCTCCTGTTCTCTCTCCTCTCTCTGTCTCTCTTTTCTCTCCTGTCTCTCTCTCCTTTTGTTCTCTTCCTATCCCTGTCCTTCCCTCTTCCCTGTTCTCTCTCCTTCCATGTCTCTCTCTTCTCCTTCCCTGTTCTTTCCTCTCCCTGTTCTCATCCTCTCCCCTGTCTCTCTCTCTTCCCTGTCTCTGTTCCTCCTCTCATTATAAGTCATCTCATCTCTTCTTTACATCTCTCTCTATCTTTTTTCCTTCTCTTCTTCTCTCTCTCTCTCTCTCCTTTCCTTCTCCTCTCTCTCGTCTTCATCATCTCTCTTCTCTCTCTGCTCTTCTGTTTCTCTTTACTCTCACCCTTTTTTTCTCTTC
>NW_020870125.1:738907-746407 GCF_003789085.1 Penaeus vannamei | reverse complement strand
TTTATTAATTATTGTCATATTATTATCATCATAATCACCATCACTATCATCAATACAATCATTATCATTATGTTATATTTTATATATTATAAGTATTGTCATTGTCGTCATTATTATCATTATTTTTGTGTGCTGTGTAGTGCATCGGTAGCGATCTCGTCTAACAATCTTGCTGGTTCAATCCCGCGGGAATTTAGCAGCAAATAAACAGCATGTCACTGCAATGAATATGCATTGTGTAATAAATGGAATAAAACTAAATTATTTATTAATTATTTATTATTATCATGATCATCATCATTATCATTACTTTCATTTTTATCTTTATCATTATTTGTTACTACTATTACTACTACTACTATAATTATTGCTATTATATCGACTTTATTGTTATTATTATTTGTATTATTTGAAGTAGCATCATTATTATTTTCATAATTGTTATTATTTGTCCTTATTATCCTTACCACTCGTTTAAGATGCTTTTAGGAAAACTTGAAATAATCATTCGTTTTAAAGTATTGTTTTTTCTTCTACATATTTCTGCCAAGGAAATTATGGTCTTGCTTTATGCACATAAAACGGCTTAGCTGAAATGGATTTTTATTTATATTTAATAACGTAACGTTAATGAAGATTTCTGTTTTAAAAAATGTCTAGGAAAAATAAGTACTTGTTTTATCCCCCTTACATTTATTACTTTGGAAAAAAAAAAAAAAAAAATTTGCTAGATAATTAAGATCAGGTGCAAGCATTGATGGTAATGAGAACTAATCAGGAATCATTTTATTTTGCTCGTTAATTAGTTTTAAGAATTCCTTATTCATTATAGTTTCGTTGTGGGCGATTCGCTTATCCTGAGATGAAAATATTTATCGTTAGCTCATTATCGTCTTTACAAGGTGCACTTTTATGGTCACTGGTAAAGCTCCCGATCATGCAACTTAGGAAAATATGCATCATGTGAAAGATAAGTCAATTTAAAACGATCGTCTATAAAGCAAAAAGAAGTATTTTGACCTCTATTGTTTGGTGAAATGAAGCTTCCGGTCAACACCCACGCCCGCCCGCCCCCGCAACACAAACATACGAAAAAAGGTGCCATAATCAAAGTGGAATGTCGGATTCTAGCAGCGATTCCTTGCTGAACGGAAGAGAAAAAACACCTTTATGGTCCCGACTGTCACTCAGCCACTCCGTCTTTCCTCGGTAAACATTTCCCGCAAAACTTGAGGAGCGAAAGTCATTTTTACGATTTTAAGCGTGGGATATCCTTCCTGAATTCCACCGTCCCCCCATAACTTTGGAGGAAGAGAAAACGAGAATTTTGGAGTTTTGATCCGAATCCAGATCGCAAAGAAAGGGGAAAGAGAACGAAAGAAAGATCGTTACAGCTCAAACTGCAAATAGATACCACCGAAGTCTGAATATGCATGGTATTACTCTGATGAAGAATCGACTGGGAACAATGAATAGAAATATTGCCTTTTCTTTTACGTTATAATTCGTAGAGTCTTCCCCTATTCTACCCGTATTTCTTCCTAGTTCTCAATATATTCTCCAATATTCCTTATTCCTTCGTAGTCCATCAGTCTTTCCACTACAGACTCTATAAGGAAGAAAGAGAAAAATAGCCATCCAAAGAATATGAATTATGAAACAAATAGCAATTAACAGCAAGACTAGAGAGCTTTGTATTCATATATTTTACCCTTTTCCCACACTCGTGTAGTTCTTTAGAAGAGGAATATTTACGTAAACCTTATCACATTATTCAGCAAATAATTAACGTTCACAATTTTTAAAGATAGGAGGGAAGAAAAAGAAAAGATGAGAGGGAGAGGGAAGGAAATAGAAAGAACGAATGAAAGTGAGAAAGAGATATACGTGCGTGTATTTACGTAGTATTTACTTGTATTTGGTGTACATACATGTGTACATATGGAAAATTCCAGTTTTGTTGATTCTCATCATCCCAAACACTGGCGGTCAAAATACTTCTTTTTGCTTTATAGACGATCGTTTTAAATTGACTTATCTTTCACATATTTTCCTAAGTTGCATGATCGGGAGCTTTACCAGAGACCATAAACGTGCACCTTGTAAAGACGATAATGAGCTAAAGATAAATATTTTCATCTCAGGATAAGCGAATCGCCCACAACGAAACTATAATGAATAAGGAATTCTTAAAATTAATTAACGAGCAAAATAAAATGATTCCTGATTAGTTCTCATTACCATCAATGCTTGCACCTGATCTTAATTATCTAGCAGAATATTTATTTTTTTTTTTGTCACTACCTAAGTAATAAATGTAAGGGGGATAAAACAAGTACTTATTTTTCCTAGACATTTTTTTTTAAACAGAAATCTTCATTATCGTTACGTTAATAAATATAAATAAAAATCCATTTCAGCTTTGCCGTTTTTATGTGCATAAAGCAAGACTACGCAGCTTCCCCAATGTACAAGGGAGAAACAGGTGCAGAGGAGCCTTTGGTTTGAGAATTCCTGCCCATCTTTCTGCAACATCGGCGACGTGGCACTTGGCATCCGTCAGAGGCATCGTTCCCAGCCATCACCCACGCATGAGTCGGCCACGAACGAGTGCCTGGTTCCATGCGTGAGGGAGAGGGCTTTGCATGAGGGAGAAGGCGCTGCGTGAGGGAGAGGGCGCGTGAGGAGAAGGGAGAGGGCGCTGAGGGAGAGGCGGCGCTGCGTGAGGGAGAGGCGCTGCATGAGGGAGAGGGCCGTGAAGGGAGAGCGGCGTGCATGAGGGAGAGGGCGCTGCGTGAGGGAGAGGGCGCTTGCGTGAGGGAGAGGGCGCTGCGTGAGGGAGAGGGCGCTGCGTGAGGGAGAGGGCGCTGCTGAGGTGCATGAGGGAGAGGGCGCTGCGTGAGGGAAGAGGGCGCTGCTGAGGGAGAGGGCGCTGCGTGAGGGAGAGGGCGCTGCATGAGGGAGAGGGGCGGTGCATGAGGGAGAGGGCGCTGCGTGAGGAGAGGGCGGCGTGAGGGAGAAGGCGCTGCGTGAGGGAGAGGGCGCTGCGTGAGGGAGAAGGCGCTGCGTGAGGGAGAGGGCGCTGCGTGAGGGAGAGGGCTGCTGTGGGAGAAGGCGCTGCTGAGGAGAGGGCGCTGCGTGAGGGAGAGGGCGCTGCAAGAGGGAGAGGGCGTGCATGAAGAAGGAAGAGGGCGCTGAGGGAGAGGGCGCTGCGTGAGGGAGAGGGCGCTGCGTGAGGGAGAGGGCGCTGCATGAGGGAGAGGCGCTGCGTGAGGCGAAGGGCGCTGCGTGAGGGAGAAGGCGCTGCGTGAGGGAGAGGGCGGTGCGTGAGGGAGAGGGCGAAGAGGGAGAGCGGGTGACGGTGCGATGAGGAGAGGGCGCTGCGTGAAGGCGAGAAGGCGCTGCATGAGGGAGAGGGCGCTGGTGAGCAATTGAGGGAGAGGGCGTGCATGAGGGAGAAGGCGCTGCGGTGAGGGAGAGGGCGCTGCGTGAATGAGGGCGCTGCCTGAGGGAAGGGGCGCTGCATGAGGGAGAGGCGCTCGTTGAGGAGAGGCGGCGTGACGGGGAGAGGGCGCTGGAGCGTTGAGGGAGAGGGCTGCGCTGCGCTGAGGGAGAGGGCTGCTGCATGAGGGAGAGGGCGCTGCGTGAGGAGGAGGGCCCCGCTGCCATGCATGGGAGAAGGCGCTGCGCGAGGGAGAGGGGCGCTGCGTGAGGCGAGAAAAGGGCGTCTGCGTGAGCGGAGAGGCGCTGCGTGAGGGAGAAGGCGCTGCTATGAGGGAGAGGGCGCTGCGTGAGGGAGAGGGCGCTGCTGAGGATGAGGGCGGTGCGATGAGGGAGAGGCGCGCTGCATGAGGAGAGGGCGACTGCTGTGCGAGAGCGAGAGGCGCTGCATGCATGGGAGAGGCGCTGCGTGAGGCGAGGGCGCTGCATAGGGGAGAAAGGGTCGCCTGCGTTGCAGGAGAGGCGCTGCTGATGAGGAGAGGCGCTGCTGTGAGGGAGAGGCGCCTGCCGTAGGAGAAGGCGCTGCGTGACGGGAAGCGAGGGCGCTCGCTGAGTGAGAGGCGCTGCGTGAGGAGAAGTCGCTGCGTGAGGAGAGCGGCGCTGCGTGAGGGAGAGGGCGCTGCGTGAGGGAAGAAGGGCGCTGTCCGCTAGGAGAGGCGCTGCAGCCCCCATGGAGGGAGAGCGGCGCTGCGTGCTAGAGGGAGAGGCGCTGCGTCGATGGAAGCGGCCTGCATAGAGGGAGAGGCGCGCTGCGTGCAGGGAGAGCGGCGCTGCGTGAGGAGAGGCGCTGCATGAGGGAGAGCGGCGTGCAGTGAGGGAGAGGGCGGCTGCGTGAGGGAGAGGCGCTGCATGAGGAGAGGCGCTGCATAGGTAGGAAGCGCGCTGCAGTGAAAGGAGCGGCGGCTGCGTAGGGAAAGGCCGAGCTGGAGCGTGAGATAGAGGGCGCACCTGCCGTGAGGAGAGGCGCTGCCATGAGGAAGAGGGCGCTGTGCATGAGGGATAGGGCGCTGGTGAGGAGTAAGGCGCTGCGTGAGGGAGAGGCGCTGCGTGAGGGGAGAGGCGCTGCGTGAGGGAGAAGCGCTCGTGAGGGAGAGCGCGCTGCGTGCAGGGAGAGGCGCTGCTGAAGGGAGAGGCGCTGCGTGAGGTCGGAGGAGGGCGCTGCATGAGGGATGAGGCGCCTGCGTATGAGGGAGAGGGCTGCGTAGAGGGAGAGGGCGCTGCGTGACGGGAGAGGGCGCGCATGAGGGATAGGGCGCCTGCCGATGGAGAGAGAAGGCGCTGCGTTGAGGTGATGAGGCGCTGCGTGAGTGAGAAGCGACTGCGTGAGGAGAGGCGCTGCGGTGAGGGAGAGGGCGCGCCAATGAGGGAGATGGGTCGCTGCATTGAGGGAGAGGGCGTCTGCGTGAAAAGGAGAGGGCGCTGCGTTTGAGGAGAGGGCTCTGCATGAGAGAGGGCGCGCTTTGATTCACGTGAGGCGAGAAAGGCGCTGCATAAGGGAGCAGGGCGCACTGCGTGAGGGATGAAGGCCGCGACTCGCTATAGAGGGAGAGGCGGCGCTTGCCGTGTTTGAAAGTGGTATGACGTGCGTCGGGCATGCGTTAGAGCGAGACGTGCCGCTGTGTTCGGGAACCCCTGTGCCTGCGAGGCAGCGCTTAGTGCATCGATGGATCAGGGATAAGGCGCATTGGCTGGGAGGATGGCATGGATCGACTTGACCATGCGGGGATCATATATTACTATTCCATCAACGTTGTAGGTGGAGAAGGTCGCTGCGTAAGCGGTGACGAGGGCGCTTGCGTGAGGAGAGAAGGCGCTGCGTGTAGGAGAGGGCAGCTGCAATAGCGAGAGGGCGCTGCGTGAGCGGAGAAGGGCGCTTGCGTCGAGGATGAGGGCGCTGCGTGAGGGAGAGGGCGCTGCATGAGGAGAGGGCCGCTTGCTGTGGAGGAGAGGGCGCTGCCGTTGAGCGGAAGAGCGCTGGCGTGAGGGAGAGGGGCGCTGCGTGAGGCGAGAGGGCGCTGCATGAGGGAGAGGGCGCGACTGCATTGATGGAGAGACGCTGCTGTGATGGGAGAAGGCCGCCTGCATGAGGGAGAGGGCGCTGCGTGAGGGAAGAGGCGCTGCGATGAGGGACCGAGGCGCTGCGTGAGGAGTAAGGCGCTGCATGAGGGAAGAGGGCGCTGCGTGAGGGAGAGGCCTGATGAGGGATGAGGCGCTGCCAGTGAGGAGAAGGCGCTGTCATGAGGGAGAGGGCGCTGGTGAGGGAGAAGGCGCTGCGTGACGGAGAGGGCGCTGCGTGAGGAGAGGGCGCTATCGTGAGAGAATGGCGCTGCGTGGGAAAGGGCGCTGCTGAGGGAGAAGGCGCTGCGTGAGGGACGAGGCGCTGCAGTGAGGGAGAGGGCGCTGCATGAGGTGAGAGTGGCGCTGCATGAGCAGAGGCGCTGCGTGAGGTAGAGGGCGCTGCGTGAGGAGAGGCGCTGCATTGAGCGGACGAGGGCGCTTGCGTGAGGAGAAGGACGCCTGCGGTGAGGGAGAGGCGCATCGTGAGGGAGAAGGCCACCTGCTGTGAGGGGAGAGGGCGCTGCATGCAGGAAGAGGCGCCTGCATGAGGGAGAGAGCTGCATGAGTGAGAGGGCGCTGCTATGTAGGGATGAGGGCGCTGAATCATTGCGTGAGGGAGAGGCGCTGCATGAGGGAGAGGGCGCTGCGTGAGGGAGAAGGCGCTGCCATGAGGAGAGGGGCGCGTGAGGGAGAGGCGCTTTCATCGCAGGGAGAGGCGCTGCGTGCGGAAGGGGAGAGGGCGCTGCCTATACGACGTCGTGAAGAGAGGGCGCTGCATGAGGAGAGGGCGCCTGCGGAGGAGCAGGCGCTGCATGGAGGGAGCAGGCGGCCGCGTGAGGGAAGGGCGCTGCATGAGGAGAGGGCGCCTTGCGTGATGGAGAGGGCCTGCGATGAGGGAGAGGGCGCTGCTATGAGGGAGCAGGTGCGCTGCCTAATGAGGAGAGGGCGCTGACGTGAGGGAGAAGGGCTGCATGAGGGAGAGGGCGCTGCGCTGGGACGAGGCGCTGATGAGGGAGAGGGCGCGCTGCATGATGGAAGAGCGGGCGCTTGCAGTGAGGGAGAGGGGCTGCGTGAGGGAGAGGGCGTGCAATTGAGGCGAGAGGGCGCTGCGTGCAGAGATGGCGCTGCGATGAGGCTGAAGAGGGCGCCGCGTGAGCAGGAGGGCGCTGCGTGAGGGAAGAGCGCTGCATGAGGGACGAGGGCGCTGGCGTGAGGGAGGAAGCCGTGCATGAGGGAAGGCGCCTGCAATGAGGGAGAGGGCGCTGGCGTGAGAGAGAGAGAGCGCTGCATTGAGGGAGAGGGCGCTGACGTGAGGGAGAAGGCGCTGCATGCAGGGGAGAGGCCGCTGCGATGAAGGGAGAGGGCGCGCCGTGGAGGGAAGGGCGCTGATTTGTCCGTAGGGAGAGGCGCTGCAGATGAGGGAGAGGGCGCTCCTTGGCGTGAGGCAGAGGCGCTGCCATGAGGGAGAGAGCGCTGCATGGAGGTGAGAGGGCGCTGGCATGAGGGAGACGGGCGCTGCGTGAGGAAGAAGGCGCTGCATGAGGGAGAGGGCGCTGCAGTGGAGGGAGAGGGCGCTGCAATGACGGGAGAGGCGCTGCATGAGGGAAGAGGGCGCTGCGTGAGGGAGAGGGCGCTGCGTGAGGGGATGAGGGCGCCGCGTGGGGCAGAGGGCGCTGCAAGACGGGAAGAGGCGCTGCGAGGGAGAAGGCGCTGCGTGAGGGAGAGGGCGTTGCGTGAGGGAAGAGGCGCGCTGCCGTGAGGGAGAGGCGCTGCATGTGAAGGGATGAGGGCGCTGCGTGAGGGAGAAGGCGCTGCGTGAGGGAGAGAGGGCGCTGCAGTGACGGGAGAGGGCGCTGCATGCGAGGGAGAGGGCGCTGCGTGAGGACGAGGGCGCTGCGTGAGGGGGAGGGCGCTGGCGTGGGAGATGCGCTGCGGTGAGGG
>NW_020870125.1:726407-733907 GCF_003789085.1 Penaeus vannamei | reverse complement strand
ATAACAATAGTCGCCATAATGATAGAAATAAGGATAACAATACTAATAACAATAATAATGATAACAACAACAACAACAACAACAACAACAACAATAATAATAACAATAATAATATCAATAAGAACAACAATACTAATAAGCATAAAAGCAACAACGACAACGATAAATACAACAATAGCAAGAAAACAACAATAATAACAACAATAACAATAATAACAATAATAATAACAACAACAACAACAACAAAACAATAACACTAATAATGATAATAATAAAAATGATAATAATAGACACCAAAATGATAGAAATAAGGATAACAATACTAATAACAATAATAATGATAACAACAACAACAACAACAACAACAACAATAATAATAACAATAATAATATCAATAAGAACAACTATACTAATAAGCATAAAAGCAACAACGACAACGATAAATACAACAATAGCAAGAACAACAACAATAACAATAATGATAACACAACAACTAACAACAACAACACTAATATGATAATAATAAAAATATAATAATAGTCACCATAATGATAGAAATAAGGATAACAATACTAATAAAATACTAATAAAATAACAACAACAACAACAAACAAACAACAATAATAATGATAATGATAATAAATAATATAATATTAATAATAACAACAACAACAACAACAATAATGATAAATAGTAATAAAATAATAGTAATAAAAATAATAACAATAGTCACCATAATGATAGAAATAACAACAACAACTATATCAACAACAACAACAACAATAATAAATAATGATAATAATATAATATTTAATAACAACAACAACAACAACAATAATAATGATAACAGTAATAAAAATAATAACAATAGTCACCATAATGATAGAAATAATAACAACAACTATAACAACAACAGCAACAACAATAATAATAATAATGATAATAATAATGATAATATTAACAACAACAAGAACAACAACAACAACCAACACTAATAATGATAATAAATAAAAATATAATAATATAGTCCACCATAAGGTTGAAATAAGGTAACAATAACTAATAACAATAACAACAACAACAACAAAAAGAGAGCAGAGGTCAAGAAGCGACTCACAGAGCACGGCGAGCGAGGCCACGGTGACCAGGGGCTTCTTGGTGGCCGGGTTGGTGACCTCGCACGCGATCTTGGCTTCGTTGTCGACGGGTGTGACCTCGACCTCCGCCCTCGCCCGGGTCACGTTGCCGTCGTGGGTCACCTCCGTGGCTATGCGCTCGCCCTTCTTGAAGATGCTGGAAGAGAGGAAGGGAGGAAGAGAGGAAGGGATGAAGGGAGGAAGGGAGGAGGGAGGTGGGTTGATGTTTGAATTTTAAAGGTCTGGTTTGTTTACATTTATTTGTTTTTGCTGTTTTATTTTTTCATGTAAAAAAAAATATTTGCTATTTTCCTGTTTTCTGCTGTTTAATTTGTTATTTTTCCTGTGTTTTGCTGTTTCATTTCGTTTTTTTTCTTGTTTTATTTGTTTTTTTTGTTTTATTTAGTTTTTTCATGTTTTTTGTCTGCTTTATTTCGGTTATTTTTAATGTTTTTGCTGTTTTATTTCGTTGTCGAATGGTTAATCAATTTACTCGTTAACTGACTAATTAGTTAATTATCTATTTATTTGATAGATTATTTAATAATACATTTATTTAATTAATGGATTAATTCGTTATTTGACTTATCCGTGATCGATTATTTAACTGAATAAATGATTTACTCACGAATTAATAGATTAATCAATATATTGGTTCATTTATTCATCTGGTCACTCATTTACCTTAAACTTATCAGTGTGAATGAAAAACACACTTATACATATACCTACACCTGTACATTTACACATTCATAAACCTACAAATGTACATTCACACATCAATAAACCTACACCTGTACATTCACACATTCATGAACCTACACCTGTTCATCTACACATCCATAAACCTACAAATGTACACCTACACGTTCAAAAACCTACACCTGTGCACATACATATCCATAAACCTACACCTGTACATTCACCTATTCATAAACCTATATCTGTACATTCACACATCCATAAACCTACACCTGTACATTCACACATTCATAAACCTATACCTTCTACACATTCATAAACCTACACATTCACATTCATAAGCCTATACCTGTACATTCACACATTCATAAGGCTACACCTGTACATCTGCACATCTATAGACCTACATCTGTACATTTACACATTCATAAACCTACACCTGTACATTCACACATTCATAAACCTACAAATGCACATCTACACATCTATAGACCTACACCTGTACATTTACACATCCATAAACCTACACCTGTACATTCACACATTCATAAACCTACAAATGCACATCTGCACATCTATAGACCTACACCTGTACATTTACACATTCATAAGCCTACACCTGTACATTCACACATTCATAAACCCACACATGTACATCTACACATCCATAAACCTACACCTGTACATTCACACATTCATAAACCTCCACCTGTACATTCACACATTCATAAACCTACACCTTCTATACATTCATAAACCTACACCTGTACATCTACACATTCATAAACCTACAAATGCACATCTACACATCTATAGACCTACACCTGTACATCTACACATTCATAACCCTAAAACATCAAACTAAAACAAAAAAGGTGAACTTTGACCTCGAATCTTATTTCGACTTACCTGATAGTAGGAGGTGGATGACCCCCGATGCTGAGACAGGTCAGGTCAACCGTCGTCCCGGATATGACTTCCCGCTCGAGGTCATGCTCGAACATAGGACGACCTGGTGGACCTGAGGCGGAGGGGAGAGAGAGAGGTCAAAGGTCAGACGGACAGGAGGAGAAAGGTTTTATAGAAGAAGGAATTAACAAGAACTGAACACATCGCAGATAGATGGATAGATAGATAGATAGATGGACAGATGGAAAGATATATGGATAGATGGATGGATAAGTGGATAGTTGGATAGATGGATAAATAGGTAGATAAATAGATGATAAATAGATAATACATAGATATATAATAAATAATAATATAGATAATAATAATAATAGATAATAAATAGATAATACATAGATAATAAATAGATAATACATAGATATATAATAATAAATAGATAATAAATAGATATAAATAGATTAATAATAGATAATATTAGATAATAGATAGATAATAAATAGGTAGATTAATAAATAGATAATAGATAGATAATAGGTATTAATAAATAGAATAATAGATAGATAATAAATAGATTAATAAATAGACAAATAGATAGATAGATAGATGATAAGAGCATCGATCGACGGATAGAGATAGAGGGATGGGAAAGAAAGAAAGAAAAATCGAGAAGAGAAGAGAGAAGAGAGAGAGAGAGAGAGAGAGAGAGAGAGAGAGAGAGAGAGAGAGAGAGAGAGAGAGAGAGAGAGAGAGAGAGAGAGAGAGAGAGAGAGAGAGAGAGAGAGAGAGAGAGAGAGAGAGAGAAAGAGAGAGAGAGAGAGATGGAGATCGATAGATAAATTACCCAATAGACAAAAAGGAACACAGCTCTATATACATTTCTTGTCATAAAAATTCAATTTATACCAAGAAATAAACAGAGAAGAAAATAGTAATAAAAAACACAGACACATAAAAAGGAAAATCAAATATTCTTTCTTTTCTCGACATTTGCTCGAACAACACGAAAAATAAATAACAAAAAAGTGAAAGTTATTAATGAGTGAAAGTGATGGTTGAGTTTTGAAAGAAAAATAAATTGAAAAGAAAAAATGTATCGAAAGAAATATGGAATATATTTTACTATCAATTCAGAAACATATTCCCTATGTATTATTATGTATTTTCCCGTACAGAAAATATCAGATACTATTAAGTACAAGATATTCATGTGTGTATATCATCTACATGTACACATATACGTACATGTGCAAGCCTAGGTAGACCAACGGAAATACATGTATAGATATCTAGTGTACATGTAATTACATACTGCACATATGTATATAACATAAACATGAGTATACATACACAGTTACATACACATACAACTATACAAAGCGAATACAAAGAACACACATACATACTGATATCGGAGCACATACAACGAATACACACACACGCACACACACAAACACACACAAAGAACATGCCATACCACAAACACACACCGAAACACACACACACACACACGCACGCACGCACCCCCTCCCCTACCACACACACACACACCACAATACCCACAAACAGACATACACACACACACACACACACACCCTCCCCTGCCACACACACACAACCACATACCCACAAACAGACAGACACACACAACACACACACACCCCTCTGGCCTTACTTGTAATGGTGACGACCTTGGACTTCTTGACCACCTCGTCAATGGCAGGGTTGATAGCCCTACACTCAACGATGACCTCCGTGGCGTTCCGACCTTTGACCCTGTAGTTCAGGAGCTCAGACGAGGTCACCCAGCCGCCCGTGCTGTCCTTCCCCACCACGGATTTCGTCGTCTCGATGACCTCGCCTGGAGATGGGAGAAGAGAGGTCAAGTGAGGTGATTTGTCGTTAAGAGAGGTCAGAGGTCAAGTGAGGTGATTTGTCGTTAAGAGAGGTCAGAGGTCAAATGAGTGATTTGTCGTTAAGTAGAGGTCAGAGGTCAAGTGAGGTGATTTGTCGTTAAGAGAGTCAGAGGTCAGTGAGGTGATTTGTCGTTAAGAGAGGTCAGAGGTCAGTGAGGTGATTTGTCGTTAAGAGAGGTCAGAGGTCAAGTGAGGTGATTTGTCGTTAAGAGAGGTCAGAGGTCAAGTGAGGTGATTTGTCGTTAAGAGAGGTCAGAGGTCAAGTGAGGTGATTTGTCGTTAAGAGAGGTCAGAGGTCAAGTGAGGTGATTTGTCGTTAAGAGAGGTCAAGAGGTCAAGTGAGGTGATCGTCGTTAAGAGAGGTCAGAGGTCAAGTGAGGTGATTGTCGTTAAGAGAGGTCAGAGGTCAAGTGAGGTGATTTTGTCGTTAAGAGAGGTCAGAGGTCAAGTGAGGTGAAAGAGAGGTCAGAGGTCAAGTGAGGTGTTTGTCGTTAAGAGAGGTTTGTGATAAGAGAGGTCAGAGGTCAATGAGGTCAGTGAGGTGATTTGTCGTTAAGAGAGGTCAGAGGTCAAGTGAGGTGATTGTCGTCAGAGGTCAAGTGAGGTCATTTGTTTAGAGAGGTCAGAGGTCAAGTGAGGTGATTTGTCGTCAGAGGTCAAGTGAGGTGATTTGTTGTTAGAGAGGTCAAGTCAAGTGAGGTGATTTGTCGTTAGAGAGGTTCAAGTGAGGTGATTTGTCGTTAAGAGAGGTCAGAGGTCAAGTGAGGTGATTTGTCGTTAAGAGAGGTCAGAGGTCAAGTGAGGTCATTTGTCGTTAAGAGAGGTCAGAGGTCAAGTGAGGTCATTTGTCGTTAAGAGAGGTCAGAGGTCAAGTGAGGTGATTTGTCGTTAAGAGAGGTCAGAGGTCAAGTGAGGTGATTGTCGTTAAGAGAGGTCAGAGGTCAAGTGAGGTGATTGTCGTTAAGAGAGGTCAGAGGTCAAGTGAGGTGATTTGTCGTTAAGAGAGGTCAGAGGTCAAGTGAGGTGATTTGTCGTTAAGAGAGGTCAGAGGTCAAGTGAGGTGATTTGTCGTTAAGAGAGGTCAGAGGTCAAGTGAGGTTTTGTCGTTAAGAGAGGTCAGAGGTCAAGTGAGGTGATTTGTCGTTAAGAGAGGTCAGAGTCAAGTGAGGTGATTGTCGTTTAAGAGAGGTCAGAGTCAAGTGAGGTGATTTGTCGTTAAGAGAGTCAGAGGTCAAGTGAGGGTGATTTGTCGTTAAGAGAGGTCAGAGGTCAAGTGAGGTGATTGTCGTTAAGAGAGTCAGATCAAGTGAGGGTGATTTGTCGTTAAGAGAGGTCAGAGGTCAAGTGAGGTGATTTGTCGTTAAGAGAGGTCAGAGGTCAATGAGGTGATTGTCGTTGAGAGGTCAGAGTGCAAGAGAGCGTCAGCGTTAAGAGAGGTCAGAGTCAAGTGAGGTGATGGTTAAGAGAGTAGTTCAGAGTGTGAGGTGATTTGTCGTTGGGTTTCGAATGAAATGATGTGGATATTTATGGGGTTTCGTTGTCAGGATGAGGATAATAGGAATGGCTTTGTGATGATAGGAATTGCAAGGTTGGCAATGAAAATAATGATGATTATAATAATGAGGATAATATTTATAATAATGATATATAATAATGATGATATATATGAAGGATAATAGATAATATGAAGATGATAATCATAATAGATGATGAGGATAATATTAAATAAATGAGGATAATAATTATAATAATGAGGATAATAATTATAATAATGAGGATAATAATTATAATAATGATGATGGTAATGATAACAGTAGTAGTGATAATAAGAAACAACAACAGTAATCGTAAAATAATGATAATGAAGATAAAATGATAATGATAAAAATGATGATGGTAATGATAATGATCATAATAGTAATATGTGCTGATACTACTATTATCATAATATAATAATGGTAATGAATGATGATTGATAATAATAATAATAATGATAATAATAATAATAACAATAATAATAATAATAATAACAATGATAATGATAATGATGGTACTACTACTACTAATGATAATGATATTAACAAAAATAATAATGACAATAATGATGGTATATAATGAAACAATAATGTTGATGATAATAAAAACTAGTATAATAGAAACAATAACAAAATATGAATAATAATGAATGATGATAATGATAATAATATATAATAACAATGATGAATTGATACAATAATTATAACAATATTAGTAATAAAGATAATAATGATAATAGTGATAACAGAAACAATGATAATGATAATAATAACACCAATAATCATCATGAGCATCTCCATCATCATCATCATGATAATAATCATTATCATTTTACCACCATTTCGTACTATGCTCCCATCATCATTATCATCATTATCATTACTACTGCTATCATCATCCTGGACACCTATTCACCTATTCATCACATTATCAATATGAACAACAATAACATCACCATCACCATCACCATCACCATCATATTTGTACACCGCTGAATGTACAATGTAATGAATTAACATCGATTTTCATACTCAACAAACGTATTTTTCGTGTGTTTGTTCGGTCTGTATAAATGCCATGGTGGTCTGAATTGTTCCATTTGAAACGTGAACAATGTTATAATCACCCTCCCTTGTTCATGTGTTGTATTTCTCTCCCACAAATAATGAATAAAAAAGTATTATAAATATATTATGGCGCCACAAATGATAACAGGCTAGTTAAATAGCGCCGGATAGAGAGTGTGGTTTTTTTAATTTATTTATTTTGTTTATTTTATAATTCTTTTTTTTATCTCTTTTTTC
>NW_020870125.1:718907-721407 GCF_003789085.1 Penaeus vannamei | reverse complement strand
GAGAGCAAGACCCCACAAAAAGAAAACAAAACATAAACAAAAATGGGGAAAGAGGAGCAAGACCCCACAAAAAAGAAAAAAAAAACAAAAAATGGGAAAGAGGACAAGACCCCACAAAAAGAAAACAAAACATAAACAAAAATGGGGAAAGAGGAAGCAAGACCCCACAAAAAAGAAACAAAACATAACAAAAATGGGAAGAGGAGCAAGACCCCACAAAAAAAGAAAACAAAAACATAAACAAAAATGGGGAAAGAGGAGCAAGACCCCACAAAAAAAGAAAACAAAAACATAAACAAAAATGGGGAAAGAGGAGCAAAACCCCACAAAAAGAAAACAAAAAAATAAACAAAAATAGGGAAAGAAAGAAAGACCCTCGCCAAAACACCGCACTAACGGCCCTTTCGGCACCACACGAAAGTTAACACGCCTTGGAGCGACGTGACGTGTATATATATATATATATATATATATATATATATATATATATATATATATATATATATATATATATATATATATATATATATATATATATGGTAAAGGCAGCATGTCGGGAGGATCTGCCTTGCGTGAGGTGTGGCTTGTCGAAGAGTCCTGCAGGATATAACGGGGGAGCGGGGATCAGCTGTCTCGTTTAGGGGACACTTTTCGTCATCCATTTTTTTTTCTGTAAAAAGAAGAAAAGAAGAAGAAGAAGAAGAAAAAAACATACTGGCTCCCTGGACACTTTTCGTCATCCAACTTTTTTTTTCCTTTTTGTCTATCTAGTCATTTCTCTCTCTCTCTCTCTCTCTCTCTCCTCTCTATATAATATATATATATATATATATATATATATATATATATATATATAATAAAATAAAAAAAGATATATATATATATATATATAGATAGATAGATAGATAGATATACTGGCTCCCTGAATAAATACGAGATATATAAACGTATATTTCCTGGTACATATTTAAGGAGCCAAAAAAATAAACTCGAGTTTTAAGCAGTCTAGATCCGTAAATTTCACCTAATTAAATCAAGATAAAACAAGGTGATCAGTTGTAAGTTAATCAGGTATTAGAACTGCGCATCTATTTGTTGCCGGAGTAAAAAAAAAAGAAAAAGAAAATTCATGAATAAAACAAAATTAAATCATTAAGGGCAAGAAATTAAACTTTTGGGGCAAGCGGGCATACGGTTCCTTTCTCCGTGTTTCCAAATGTAGGACAAATAAACCGATATTGAAACCTATGGCGCTTTCATCACCGACATAAAACAACTAAAATAAATCCAGTGTCAGAAATGAAGGAACTGGCAACTCACCCCGGACTCTGGGACATTCCGATTCTTATCTTTATTATAAATAGTTGACAGATAGATGCTACTTGTGTCAACGTATTTTGTATTTTTTAGATTCAATAATTAATTTATTTCATTTATGTTTATAATTATTGTATTTTTTACTGAAATGTGTTGTCTACTGGGCCACTTTATTATTCTTTTCAAAACGAGAATTAGCGAATCAAAGTGCTCCAGATGTGAGTTGCCAGTTTTTCCTTTTCTGAGACTGGAGGGAGTCTAATGAGATTCGCTAAACGTCATTCGGATTTTCAGGACTCTAACTCCAAAGTTGAAGGAAATTCCAAGTCTTGACTAAGTCTTTTTGGGGCCCTAGACTTATGAAATTATGTGGCTCTCCTTCGAAAGGTCTCATTCTGTCTCGGGTGCCCAGGTTTTGAAATAGAAAGTTTATATAAATAAATCATTCAGGAATGCAAAATAATGTTATACGGTAAAACTAAAAGTCTGTCTGTCTTTCTGTTTTTCTTTCTGCTTTTCTGTCTCTTTTTCTCTTTCTCATTCTCTCTCATTCTCTCTGCCTCACTCTGTCTCTCTCATTCTCTGTCTGTCTCTGTCTCTGTCTCTCTCTAGGATAATACGGCAGTAAACAGGTTGTCAGTAGGTTACGTTATGAACTGTATTCATGTTGACAAATATAGAAAAAGGTTTGAAAGAGAATGAATATCTTCACAATACAAGATATGTATTTGGCCGGTTTCGAATATATCTTCGTCAGAAATACATGCTATTCATTCTCATTTATACCTTTTGTATAAACGTTATGTTAAACCTCTAAAACGAAGGACATGAAATTACCCGTTATCTCCTAATGATTAAAAATATGTGAAAAAAGAAAAACATTAATCAGTTGTGTTGGCGTGCTTTATCATGTCACGCGGAGTCATGATGAATGCTACTGTTGATGGCATACCGAAGCAAAAGGAAGATTAATTAGGTCGGTTAAATGGAGTTTGAATAGTCCTTAATTATGGTAGATGCTTTCATTAAGACTTTTTTATTTTTATTTGGGGATATTTCTTTGTTTGATGAGAGGGTCTTGATATTATCCGTTAGTATTCACCCAACAGGTTATATCACGTGGTGTTAATGGAAATACCACACACACACACACACACAACACACACACACACACACACACACA
>NW_020870125.1:706407-711407 GCF_003789085.1 Penaeus vannamei | reverse complement strand
AAATGTATTTTTTTGTGATGTAGTATAATGACTTGCAATATAATATAACATAAATTCCTCACTTTATTCTCAAATGATGTAATAACCACTACTATTTTTTGTCATATGGTATAATCTGTGACTGGATTCATAATCTAATCTTAATAGAAACCAACAAAGAAAAAAAAAAAAAAAAACTGGTAATCAATCAATAAACAAAAAGCGCCGACCCACTCAATCAACAGGTGCAACACAGGTCAAAGGTCAGCCTCCGAAATTGCAGGTGAAAAAGGATTCCCCAAATATATCCGAGTTATTAGGTGAACACTTAATATGTTTGTAAATCACAATATTAAGAAGGTATGAAGGAGACAGTATCATATATTCAAAGACTTTAATTTTCATTTTTATTAGTTATTACCATTATTGTTATCATCATTATAGTTTGTTGTTGCTGTTATTATCCTTGTCATTATTATTATTATTGTTATTACTATTGTTATCTTTATCATTATTATTATTATTATTATTATTATTATTGTTATTAGTATCATTATTATATCATTATTATCATTATTATTGTTATTATTGTTATTATTATTATTTTATTGTTATTATTATTATTATTATTATTGTTATTACGATTACTTACAGGTTCATGTTTGATAATCATTTCTTGATACATCAACACATTCTGATATTCTATCACTTTATACTTTATTATTTCCAGCTGAAAGAATAAGGAAACTGAAAACAACATGACTCGCAGTCTATGTTGGGATAATATTGATTTGTGTTTCTGATGGGAAGATATCGACACATTTTTTCTACTCTTCTTCCTTCTTCTCCATCATCTCCTTCTTCTTTCCTCTTCCCTTTTCCTTCCTTCTTGCAGTTGATAATCATATCCGATAAATCACTATCTTATGATGAGAAAAGAGTCCAAAGGTGGTAAATACAACAGTGATGTATTATGAATTACTGATCTATTTCTGGTTCGTAATATGTCTCAACCGCGAGGGATAAATTCTTAAATGGGAAAAAATATATTTCAGGCTAATGGAATACAATATATAATACTACAGTGCAATAGTGCATTATTTGCTGTTATTATAGCTACTTTAGATAGAAATTGGCAGTGACGTCAGACATAAACGAGGACAAAAAATAGTTTATGAAGTAACCGTAATGGGCATTATGGCTGACAGAGAGAGAGAAAAAAAAATATCCAAAAAAAAAAATAACGCTAATAATTTTTGAATGCGGTACCGTATTTTTCATTTAAAAAAAAAAAAAGAAAAAAAAAAAAAAAAAAAAAAAAAAAAAAAAAAAAAAAAAAAAAAAAAAATTACATTTTTATCATTGCCAATTTATAGAGCCACACGATCGCCTTGACTATGCATGAGCGAACGTCTGATGGAACTACTGACTTTTAGGAACTCCGGGACCGTTTGGGCGAAGACACCGTGATAGTAGCAGGGGGGGGTAGGGAGGGAAGGAAAACGAGGAGGGGGGGGTGGGGGGAAGGGTAGAGAGAGAGAGAGAGAGAGAGAGAGAGAGAGAGAGAGAGAGAGAGAGAGAGAGAGAGAGAGAGAGAGAGAGAGAGAGAGAGAGAGAGAGAGAGAGAGAGAGAGAGAGAGAGAGAGAGAGAAAGCAGAAAAGAGAAAGAGAGAGACAGTAGCAATGGGAGGTAGGGGGTCAGGAGGGGGGGTGGGGGGGGGGGGGTCACAGTGAATCACAGGTCAATTCTATCGCGTATTTTCGGTTAATAGAAATAAAAGATTCCTCATAATCGTTGTCATTAGTCTGATACGAACATTATGCGAAATGGTTGTCAAGGATCTTAAATCAATGTAATTAGTGACAGTAAAAAAGGGAAGACATTGTCATACAGCACGAAGTGTGATGGAGATGAATAGAATGACAGACACACAAAATAATGTTTCGAACATGTCAGTAGTTAATCATCAGAGGGGCAAATGGGGGTATATATATATTATATATATATATATATATAATATATATATAATATATATATATATATATATATATATATATATATATTATAATATTATATATATATATATATATATATATATATATATATATATATATTATATAATATATAATATATATATACGAGAGAGAGAGAGAAGAATGAAAGAAAGAAATTTACCATAAACCAGAGCCGACGCATGCCTGCACTCCTGGTGGTGATCGCACGTGCAAGAGACAGCAGAGGAGTAAATTGGACGGGGGGGGGGGGTGTTAGACAGTTGTCAGATTTGCCAGATGTGGGAGGGATGACGCTACGGCCATTCATCTTCTTATTGTGATTTAATCAATTCCAAAACGGAATTTGCAGATGTCTACATATCTGGGATCTGTCTATCTATCTATTCATCCATATATTGTGTGTTTTGTGTTTGTGTGTGTGTGTGTGTGTGTTTGTGTGTGTTTGTGTTGTGTGTGTGTGTGTGTATGTGTGTGTGTGTGTAGTAATTCGTATTTACATATGTATATTCATGTGTGTATGTTCGTATGTGTGTGCACCTTTTGTATGTAAACACATTCATATTCAGGACATCATGACACTCGTCGGGTCATGAACACTCAACAAAGGATATGGGAAAATAAAAGCCATTGTGGCGTTAATGAAAGGATGTCAACATTCATGAGTGAGGATGAATGTGCAGGTGAGTACGTGGATGACCCAGAGTGCAGAGGGGGACGGACACGGATGCGAAGGCGGTCGAGTGGCTGAATGAACGCTGGTCACGTGACTGGGCGGGCGAGGCTGAGAGCATGAATGGGCGTGGGCGTGGTCATGGCTCACTGGTTTTCGAAAAGGGGGGAGATACATACGCACATATGCACATGTACGCACACACACACACACACACACACACACACACACACACACACACACACACACACACACACACACACATACACATATATATATATATATATATATATATAATATATAATATATATATATATATATATATAAATGTGTAATTTCAGCTGTCTGTCTATCAGTATATCTATCTATATGTCAGTCTATCTGACTATATATCTGTCTATCTATCTATCTATATCTATCTATATCTATCTATATCATACACACACACATACACACACACACACACACACACACACACACACACACACACACACACACACACATACACACACACACGCACACACACACACACACACAATGTTAACGCATTTATAAATTCACTGTAGTCTCACTGCGATTTTGCGTTTAGTTCATGTTCTATATTGAAGAGTGTAATGTAGCATGGTTTCTGTTTATTCAATAAGTATTTGTTTCTGGCAAAAAAAAAAAAAAAATCATTTCATTAGTTGCTACTAGATGGTGCAGCAACAGATACTTTTAGCAGATTTAGTTGTCATACATAGGTGTCTAAAGCATAAAACGTGTTCGTTTTTCAAGAAATATGCAGCTATAATTGATAATCCTAATGTTGAAAGATGGGGGAAATACCGCTTCCCCACCATACGTGTTGCCATTTCGATAAACAAACAATGCCAGGATATCGCATTTGAAGAATATTTGATGTTTTATTATCACTTATTTGAAGAAAACGAAAGATCAAATGGCACACCTACTTTCTAAAATATTCATTAAAGCGCTAATCGGTTATTTGCATTCGACCAATCACACTCTTTGTTACAAACGACCTAGGATCTTAGCCTCATTCATAAAAATGCTATTTACGCTATGTTTACTTCGATTAGTTGCCAGATGTACAAAAGTTGGATCCTGCAAGTGTACTGAAATATAATTCCGCAACTGTACATATATATATATATATATATATATATATATAATATATATATATATATATGTGTGTGTGTGTGTGTGTGTGTGTGTGTGTGTGTGTGTGGTGTGTGTGTGTGTGTGTGTGTGTGGTGTGTGTGTTGTTGTGTGTTGTGTAGATATCTCTATATACAAATATCTATATCTATATATATACACATATATCTATTTACATAGATATATATGATATAGACGAATAAATATATATTGGTATATATAAACGTGTGTGTTGTGTGTGTGTGTGTGTGTGTGGGCGTATGTGTGTGTGTGTGTCGTATGTGTGTGTGTGTGTTTATGAATATGTATATATCATATCTATATTTACATACATACATATTATATATATGATATAATATATATATATATATATATATATATATATATACATACATATATATACATGTATACATTCACACACACACACACACGCGCGGCGCGCACGCACAACACACACACACAACACACACACACACACACACACACACACACACACACACACACACACACACACACACACACACACATATATATATATATATAATATATATATATATATATATATATATATATATATATATACATACACACACACACATATATGCATACGGATACAATCCATCTTCTGCATGTCAGAGATTGTGAAACATTTTACCCGATTTTCCTAATCCTTTGTCATGTAACTTAATAATCCCTGAGTCTTGGCATAGAAATCACACTACTTCTCGCGGCTACGATATCAAACTCATAATGGGCGAGAAATTTGGCAACATCCACGTGCCAAAATACCATAAAACTTCACAAACTTCCCTGTACTTGAGGAAAAAGGGACGTGGTCATGTATCATCTACTTAGATTTTATAAGTGTGCGTGAAATTGCTTCGAAACTTCCCGATAACTTGATTTTTTTCGGTGTAAGTATAGGATGTCAGCTAAACAAAGTGATTGATAGATAGATGGATAGATAGAGAGAGAAAAAGGGTTAGAGCAAGAAAAGCTAGATAACTAGATAGATAAATAAGAGAAAGGAGAGAGAGATAGAAAGATAAAGAACATGCACACACACACACACACACACACACACACACACACACACACACATATAGATAGATATATAGATAGTGAGATAGATAGACAGATAACCAATAAATAGATAGATAGGTAGTTAGATAGA
>NW_020870125.1:696407-701407 GCF_003789085.1 Penaeus vannamei | reverse complement strand
AGAGAGAGACGGGGAATTAGGAAAAAAAGAAGAGAATAAAAAATTAGCATATGAATAAGGGACAACCAAGAAAATATTCTTTTTTTTTCTATTATCTGTCTCAACTTTCTCTGTTTCGAATGCCCGGCCTTCGGTGCTCAGACAAAGGACACTTCCAGCAAGAAGCTCGTTAGCTCGTTAGCCTATCCTATCCTTATCCCTCTCCTTTTATCCTTCTATCCTTTTATCCCTCCTATCTCTTCTTTATTCCCCTCTCCTTTATCCTTCTATCCTTTTATCCCTCCTCTCTTCTTTATTCCCCTCTCTTTTATCCTTCTATCCTTTTATCCCTCCTCTCTTCTTTATTCCCCCTCCTTTTATCCTTTCCTATCCTTTTATCTCTCCTCTCTTCTTTACTCCCCTCTCCTTTGCCTCATATTTCCCCCTCTCTCTTTCTTTCTCTTTTCCTTAGCTTTGACTGCCTTTCTCGTTCAGTTTCTCTTCATTCTTTCCTCTCCTTCTCTTCCTATCCTCTTTATCCTCTCTTTTTCTCCCTATCTTTCTCTCTTCCTTCCCTTTCTGTCCTTTTCCTTTATTCCCTTCCGCTCTTCCCTCTCTGTTTTTCTCCCTGTCCTTCTCTCTTTCTTCCCTTTCTATCCTTTTCCTTTGTTCCTTTCCGCTCTTCTTTCCTTCTCCGTCTCTCCCTATCCATCCCTTTTGATCCCCTCGCCTCCCCTCTCCTTCCTGTGTTTCTCTCTCCCTCCTTTTATGTTCTTCATTTCTTCCGTTCTTAACAATTCCTTTATTCCCCTTCTTCTCATTTTTCCCCTTTCATACCTCCCTTTCATTTTTTCCTTTCTCCCCCTCTTCCTATCTTTATTCCTCCTCCCTCCTCCTCTCCTTCCCTCCTCTTCCCTCCTTCCCTTTTCTCTCCTTTCTCCTCTTCGAATGCAAATATTAGAATGAGACTTTCATCCTTAGAAAAGAAGGAATAAAAAAATAAAACAAGAAACAAACAAACAGAGAGACTCGAGGCTCTAACTCTGATTGTACTGTAGGGGGAAAGAGGGGGGAGGGGGGAAGGAGAAGGGGAGGGGTAGGGGGGAAGGAGAAAGGGGAGGGGAGGGGGGAAGGAGAAGGGGAGAGGGGAGGGGGAAGGAGAAGGGGAGAGGGGGAGGGGGAAGGGAAGGGGAGGGGGGAAGGGAGAGGGGAGGGGAGAGGGGGAAGGAGAGGGGGAGGGGAGGGGGAAGGGAGAAGGGAGAGGAGGGGAGGAAGGGGAGGGGGGAAGGAAAAAGGGGAGAGGGAGGGGGAAGGAGAAGGGGAAAGGGGGAGGGGGGGGAGAAGAAGGAGAGTATGAGGGGGAAGAGAATGGGAGAGTATGAAGGGGAGAAGGAGAAGGGGAAAGGGGGAGAGGTAAAGACTAAAAGGATGAGGAGGGGACTGCGAAAGAAGGAGGGAGCGAAGAAAGGAAAGAATCATCTGTAAGACAGGGAAGAAGATTAATAAGAATGGTTGAAAGATTACAGAGTGCAGAAGAAAGAGGGGGACAAAGAGAGAGGGAGGGGGGGTAGATGCCCTGAAAGTGGGGGGGTGGAAGGGTGGGGATGGTGGTGGTGGTGGGGGGAATGGTAGACGTAGAGAAGGAGGAAAAGGGGGTGGATACCTCAAAGGTGAGTGGAGGTAGGGGGGGGGTTGGAAGAACAGCAGATACAGAGAAAGGGAGGGAGAGAGGTAGATAACCAAGAAGATAGGGTACGAGACGGTCGATGTAAATAAGAAAAGAAGGGGGGGAGATAAAGGTAAAAAAATAAATAAAGAAAGGAAAAAATGTGTGAAAGGTAGATGCAGAGAATAGGAGAAAGGTCAATGTAAAGAAGAAAAGGAGGGAGATAAAAGTAAAAAAATAAATAAAGAAAGAAAAGAAATGGTGAAAGGTAGATGCAGAGAATAGGAGAAAGGAAAAGGATAATACCAAGAAGTTGCAAAGGCGGAGGGGGGGGGGGGAGTTGATATAGAGAAGGAGAAGTGAGAGCGAGGGAAGGAAAGATTAAGGAGAGGGAGAAACGTGGGTTTAAAAGTCTAGATCAAAGAAGAATAAGAAATAGGGTACAGAGAGAGAGAGAGAAGAGAGAGAGAGAGAGAGAGAGAGAGAGAGAGAGAGAGAAGAAGAGAGAGAGAGAGAGAGAGAGAGAGAGAGAGAGAGAGAGAGAGAGAGAGAGAGAGAGAGAGAGAGAGAGAGAGAGAGAAGAAAAAGAGAGATGGCAATGCACCAAAGTAAAAAAAAAAGCCAGAAGTAGAGAAAGAGACAGACAAAAAAAAAAAAAAAAAAAAAAAGCTTGTTTCAAACACGCGAAATTCCTCTAGTTAACTCTTACGTTCCCCTCCGCTACTATTCCTCCTATCCATCGTCAGGTTCGCTATTTCTCCGCTATTTTTCCGCTATGTGTTGAGAGTCACAAAAGGACCTTGAGAATGTGTCTTATTCTGCGGTGGACGTGGTAGGGTCACGTGAAGGGGGAGGGGGGGGGGGTAGGAGGGAGGGTGGACGCGGCAGGGTCACGTGAAAGAGGGGGGGGGGTAGCAGGGGGGTGGATATGGTAGGGTCACGTGAAGGGGGAGGGGGAGGGGGGGAGGGGGGTGGATATGGTAGGGTCACGTGAAGGGGGGAGGGGAGGGGGGAGGGGGGTGGACGTGTGGGGGTGACGTGAAGGGGGAGGGGGTAGGAGGGGGGGTGGACGTGGTAGGGTCACATGAAGGGGGAGGGGGAGGGGGGTGGGAGTGGGGGGCGTGGCAAGAAGGGTCAAATCCTCTCGTACTAAAGGTCGTGGACATTTCGGATGGAAATGGAGATGTAGACTGAAGAAAGAGAGAGAGAGAGAGAGAGAGAGAGAGAGAGAGAAGAGAAGAGAGAGAGGAGAGAGAGAGAGAGAAGAGAGAGAGAGAGAGAGAGAGAGAGAGAGAGAGAGAGAGAGAGAGAGAGAGAGAGAGAGAGAGAGAGAGAGAGAGAGAGAGAGAGAGAGAGAGAGAGAGAGAGAGAGAGAGAGAGAGAGAGAGAGAGAGAAAGAGGAGAATGAGAAAATGAAGAGAAGAACGGTATAGATAGATAAACAGGGTAGAGAAAAAGAAAAAGAGAGAGAAGAGAAGAGAGAGAGAAGATATATACATATATATATATATATATATATATATATATATATATAATATATATATATATATATATATATATATAATAGATAATAGACAGAGAGAGAGAGATATTATACGATTCACGAGTGGCGTAATGTTCCTTCTCATAAGACCAAACACCTCATCCATTGAAAGAAGTAAGATCACGTACCTCCATCTGCCTCCACCAGTAAATACCCCAAAAATGCCACATATTTATTCTAAAATTTATTTTTTTTTTCTAGAGCTTTCGTAAATCTTAGGGTACCCTATTTCGAGGAATTTCTAGTGTTAATTCTTATTAGCATAAAACAATATGTAGGAATTGTTTATTCTTTACTAGCATTGCCAACTTCTAGGATCTTCTAGTGTAAATTCTTACTACCTTAATCAATATCTAAGACCTACTATTGTTCATCTTCAATAGAAAATCATTTTCTAAGAACTGCCAGTGCAAAGTAACCGGTCAAAATATATTAAGCCGTATCTCCTCGAAATTATCCAATTTTAGACCATCCCCTCAAAAAAAAAAAAAAAAAAAAAAAAAAAAAAAAAAAAAATAAACAAAAATAAAAAATAAACATTTTAAATTCCTCTCTACGACTGAAACTTCCGTCGTTCACATCCTTAGCACGGATTGCAACACGGAAAGATTTACCCCATCCCGCCTCCCCTGCCCCTTCAACGCTCCCCGTCTCCCCTCCGCTCGTCTCTCTGATATACTCGCGGCATATTCGGCATTATATTCAATACTCATGCTCAGTCGTGGCGCCGATTTCGTTCAAGCTTGAAATTGGTACAAGACGTTCTCACATTTTTCTTTCTCTCTCTCTCTCTCTCTCCTCGCCCGCCCCTCTTCACTCTGCCGTGAATTCGATATTTAAACCTGCAAAAGATTGTATTTTCTTTTATTTTTTTATATACTCTCGTGTGATTTCTAATTTCGCAAGCAATGAATACGAAGAACCACTGAATATGAAAATCAAAGGCTCCATGATGGTAAGATTTAAAAGAATTAAAAAAAAAGATCGCGGGGTATGGGAAAAAAAACGTACCATACTCGCCCTCGCCCGTACCCATAGCTCCTCTCCCATGCCCTGTACGGAGCAGGTGGCTGCACCATGACTCAAAACGTAACCGTAGCTGACAACGAGCGAGGGAGAAACGACGGCTATAATGAGGCTGGACGACGAGCTCTTCGGAGATTTCAACGGCGGCGGAGATAGTGATCCAACCCCGGACCGAAACCCCTTCCCTCGCCAACCCCTTTGGAAGCCTCTGACGTCATTTCATGTAAATGCCAAAAGACTATTGTGAATGTCATAAAAAAGAGAGGATTAGAATTAAGCTAAAGAGTGGAATAATGGCGGTCACGGTAGAAGGTTCTCGAGCGGGAAGGACACCAAAGGGTTAAGCCAGACTGTGGACGACGGCAGGTGCGAGCGAGCGAGCGAGCGACCAGCCGCTAAGATAAGCGGTTTTACATATATCTAATATCCGATTTCTACCTCCAGACCTCCTCTCTCACCTCCGTAACAAAGCGAAGTTTATAAACACCAATTTTGTAACAACAGATCTGTAAAGAAAGTAATATAAATTCTTCAAAATCACATTATAGCCCAAACAAACCGTTGCTTATTGGAATTCTATGTGTAATTTTTGGCAACAGACATCTTAGCGGTATCCGCTAGTGAGAGTGACATTGACCTTGATGTGGGCGAGGCGAGTTGCCAGCTAGTAATATCCCGCGAAGAACCGCCGTCCCTGCGCGCCATACCTGCTGGAAGCCGTGTTTTAACCCCGGACGATTAGCAATGGCGGTACACGAAGAGGGAATAACAACAGAAAAGGGATTA
>NW_020870125.1:688907-691407 GCF_003789085.1 Penaeus vannamei | reverse complement strand
TCCTCAACCATTAACGTGACTCATTCACAAACTAAGAATGAGACATCGCGTGTCCGACCGCGCGGGGAGCAGCGATTCCCGCGCGGGCGTTCGCGTGCGGGCTGCGTACGGGCGGCGCCGTCGTGGCCGCCGAGCAGGGGAAGGCCCCGCTGGTGACGCAAGAGATAACGGTCGGTTGGCAGGCTCCTTCGCGGGAAACTTTCCTGACTCAGTCCCGGCCGGTTCCCGCGTGATGAGAGGCGCGGGCGGGCGAGCGGCGGGGGCGGGCGGGTGGGCGGGATGGGGGGTTTGGCGGGCGGTTTAGGCGGTTTTGGGCGGCTTTTTGGTATGTGGGGGTTGACTCTCTTCTTTTCTGAGAATCGCACGTGTATGCTCGTCTGCATATGTTGTCGCTAAGGAAATGTTGATTTGTGAGAGAAGTCAAGATTTCAGAGCAGGAGTGATGTCAACGTTTTTTTTCTCTCTCTCTTTATCTATCAATCTTTTATTCCCTTATTTATCAGTCTATCTAATCATCCATTCGTTTACTCAATAATTTATTTGGTTTCCTGTTTGCATGTTTTTTTTTCATATTTTACATAAGTATCTGTATTTGTGTGCAGCTGTGCTCCCCCCATCGCCTCCCCCCCCCCCCCCTCCTCGCCCCCCTCCCCTCTCACTCTTTCTTCATCTATGTCTTCCAAGAAATGAGTGAGTAAGATTTGAGGAGAGGTATGAGAGAGAGAGAGAGAAAGAGAGAGAGAGAGAGAGAGAGAGAGAGAGAGGGGGGGAGAGAAAAAGGGAGAGAAGAGAGAGAGAGAGAGAGAGAGAGAGAGAGAGAGAGAGAGAGAGAGAGAGAGAGAGAGAGAGAGAGAGAGAGAGAGAGAGAGAGAGAAAGACAGACAAGAAACAGACAGACATACAGAGAGACAAAAACAGAAACAGAGACATACATACAGAAAAAAACGAGAGAGAATAAAATAAATACCATCAAAGTTACACCAAGATACACTCAAAAAGATTAACTGATTTATACAAAAAACAAACGATAAAATTTGATAAAGAGGGTCTAACTTAATATAGTTTACATTTTGGTTAGATTTTTTCATAATCTGCCTTCCACTTCCTATTATCAATATCATAATCATTAATAAAAAAATATATACTATAATTCCTATTACTGCTGATAATGATGATACTAATGATGATGATGATGATAACAGTAATAGAGATGGCGAAGATGGTAATATTGATAATGATAATAATGATACTAACAATGACGATAAAATAATTCATAATAATGATAAAATGATGATAGTAATATAATAAATAAAAATTGATAATGAAATGATAGTAATAATGAGAATGATGATGGTGATAGCATAATGATAATAAACAATGATAATAATGATAATAATTTTATTAATAATAATGATAATGATAACAATAATAATGATGATAATGATAATGATAATAATGATAACAATAATAATGATAATGATAATAATAATATTGATAAAAATAATAATGATAATGATAATAATGATAATGATAATAATACATAATAATAATGATAATGATAATGATAATATATAATAATAATAAAATGATAATAATAATGATAAAATGATAACAGTTATTCAGAAACGGGATACCAGTATTTATCATTTATAGGTTTAAGTCCTAATGCTTATCCTTAAATTTCCAGTTAATTAAGAAACTATGTAATAAATCTTTAAGAAAAGGTCAAGGCATTTGGTGAAATAATGACTAAATATTTTTTTTCTCTTTTCTTTGGTTATTTGTATAAGAACTTACAGAGGATAAGGGTATCATGTGACTGACTCTAAAGCCTTTTAAGCAGGAGAGTGCTTGGTCAAGATTCTTGCTCGGAGGCCAAGAACTACACCGTTCACTGCTTAAAACGTCTTTAAGGAAAGCCAGTAGAAAAAAGCGTCATTTTGTGATTCTGAATTTACAAAGTATAGTGCCCGAAAATTTACAAATTTAGTGATTCCATATGACCCTAAATTTACAAGGTATAGTGACTGTGAATTTACAAAGTATATTGACAGTATGATCTCTGACTTACAAAGTATAGTGACCGTGAATTTAAAAAGTATATTGACAATATGACCTTAAACTTACAAAGGATAGTGACTCCATGTGCATAGCGACATCTTGTGACCCTCAATTTACATAATGACAGCAACATCTTACACATAAGCGACAGAGAAAATACTGTAGCACTGAACTTCATACAGGACGTCTTGTAGGTTGATAGGTTGAAGGACGCCAAGATGGGTTGTCTCGGCGTCCCTGAGGAAGCCGCCCTTCCCTTGCTATAAGGTCTTGAAGGTCCTATGGCGGCAGGACAACCTTGGCTCGACTCCTAAAAGCGACACCTCCGTCTAGCATTTTTCTTGAATATATTTGTCTCTCATTTATCTTTTCAATCATACCCTGTTATGAGTCTTTTAATCTACCTATCTACATTTATCTCTCCCTGTCAGCTTGAACA
>NW_020870125.1:676407-681407 GCF_003789085.1 Penaeus vannamei | reverse complement strand
AGTGAAAAAAATAATTACGTGCGTATTGTTAACTTTGAAATAACGCACTTGAATAAATTTCTTACAGATAATACAAAGATGAACGTATTTAAACAACCTCCATCCCACCAAAAAAATAAAAGATAAAATATATATAAACAAATAATATAATAAATAAACAAAAAAATACATAGATAAATACATGAAACAATAAAAAGGATGGCGATTTATATCCCAATACTGAAGGACAAACTGCTGCGGCGACAGAACTGGAGCAGAAAGTCGCTGTCGTTCGAGGGAGATCGGACACTTGCTGAGGCCGAGGGTGAGGGAGGGTGGAGGGAGGTGAGGGAGGAGAAGGGAGGGAAGGGAGGTGAGGAGGGTGAGGGAGGGTGAGGGAGGGTGAAGGAGGGTGAAGGAGGGTGAGGGAGGGAACGGCTGCCAGGGAAGAAGAGTTAACTTTATATGCGTTTAAATATGTATATATATATATATATATATATATATATATATATATATATATATATATATATATATATATATATATATATGTACACACACACACACACACACACACACACACATCACAAACACATATATATGTGTGTGTGTGTGTGTGTGTGTGTGTGAGAGAGAGAGAGAGAGAGAGAGAGGAGAGAGAGAGAGAGAGAGAGAGAGAGAGAGAGAGAGAGAGAGAGAGAGAGAGAGAGAGAGAGAGAGAGAGAAGCAGAGAAATAAAGTAAGTAGAGCGAAAGGGAGGAAAAAGAGGAGAAAAAGATAAAGAAGCACAGCGAAGGATGAAAACGAGGGAATGAAATTGAATATAACGAAGGGGGGAAGAAGAGGAGAAAATAGAAGGAGGAGGAGAGAAAAAAGTGAAGAAAGGGCAAATACAATGAAGAAGGGAAAACAGGAAGAAAAAGATAAATAAGCATAGCGAATGAGACGAAGAATGAAGAGGCAAGTAAGCATAACGAAGGACAGAGAAAAAAAATGAAGAAAAGATAAGTAAGCAAAGAGAAGAAAAGAAAATGAAAGAGAGGAAAATAAATATAGCGAAGGAAGGAGAGAAGAAGAGAAAGGGAAGGAAGACGAAAGAAATAAAGGTGAAAAAGACAAAAATACATATCGAAGAAAAGAAAGGAAAACGAAGAAAGACAAGAGCGAAGAAGAGGAAAAGGGAAGGAAAAACAAATGAATTGAGCGAAGGAGAGAAAAAGAAAGAAAAAGTAAGAAAAGCAATGGCGACAAAGAGTAAATAAAAGACAAGAAAGAGTAACGAAAAAGAGAAGAAAAGTAAATAAAAGACAAGAAAGCAAAGCAAAAGAGAGAAAAAGAGTAAATAAAAGACAAGTAAGCATAACGAAGGAGAGAAAACAAAACAAAGAAAAGACAAATAATAATAGCGAAGGAGAGAGAGAAAGTAAGCAAAACGAAGGAGAGAAAAAAAGGAAAAAAAAAGACAAGAAACAATAACAAATGAAAGAGAGAGAAGAAAAAAAAGCAATACAAAGCGGACAAAAAAAAAAAAAAAAAAAAAAAAAGGAAAGGCAAGTCAGCATAACGAACGAAGGAAAAAAAAAAGATGTAGTTCTAGGTTGCCAAGTCGCAAATAATACTCTTTGTCTCTAACGCTGTCACGGACTTGTTCACGTTCAGCATATACTTGCGTTGTCAGTCATGCTCATTTTCTTAGATTTCGATGATCGTTGTGTGGTGAGATATGTTGTTATTAATTGTTCCTTTGTCTATTAATGCTTATAAGAATGTGATAATGGTGACAGTGATAATGATGATGGTGGTTATTATCATTATTATTATCATTATCATTATAATCATTATCATTAATATTGTTATTATCATGTGGTAGTAGTATTGTCATCATTTCCATTATCATTATTGTCATAATCATTAGTATTATTACCATTATCATGATAACAGTAATGATTATTATCATCATTATAAGCAATATTATCATTATTGCTAAATATTGTTATTATCGTGATAATAATAATCGTAACAATAATAATATAATAATAACAATAATAATGATAATAATAATAATAACAACAATAATAATGAATAAAACAACAATAATAATAATAGATGATATTCTTTCAACTTCAATACTGCTGATAATATACCAAAAGACAAAAAAAGACAAAAAAAAATCAAACGAAGGAAAACAAAGAAACGTGTTGTGAAATTTAGTTATGAAATAGAAAGGAATACAACCGCAAACAACAATAATAATGATAACAAAAAGGACATTAACGATAAGAAATGAAAGATTGTATCTGCTCAAGTGTTCTGTGTTTTGTAACCTTAATAGCAAGCAAACCACTAGCGCAATGCAGTCGCTAATAGCACAGCTGGAATGCGCCGGTAAGAGGGTAGGAGGGAGGGGGGGGGAGGGGGAGGGGGAAGGAGGGGGGAGGGGGAGGCGGATACCCCAATATCAGCTGTGCAGGTTTTTCGGAAAATACTCCGCCCTCTTCTCCTTCTCCGTCTCTTCTTTCTCTTCATCTTCTATCTCCCACTCCTCCACTTTCTCTTTTCTTCTCCACCTCCTCTTTTTCTTCCCCTCACTCCTCCTCCTCCTTTCCTTTCCTCCTCTTTTCTTCTTTTTTCTACTCCCCCGCTATTTCCTTTTCCTTTTCCTACTCCTCTCTTCCTTTCCTTCCCCCTCTCTTCCTCTTCCTTTTCCTACTCCTCGCTTCCTTTCCTTCCCCCTCTCTTCCTCTTCCTTTTCCTTTTCCTCTTCCTCACGCCCCGCTTGGCCATAGGGATTGCAGTCATGTAACCGGATGGTCTGTTGTTTCGAAAGGGAAGGAAGGGAGGAAGGGTACTCGGTGGAAAAGGGTTGAATTGTCTTTTTTTTTTTTCTTTTTTTTTTAGCTATGTTATTCATTTCGGTTTCTTCGGGGCAGAGATTGCATAAAAAATAAATGCTCCGGTAAAGGAGAGTAAAACCTCTGTGTTCAGCATTCGTTGCAAGTACGCTTGTGTTGAATTGGTTCGATTCGCGTGAAACCCGATTCATTTTCTGAATCGGAACTGAAGGATTGAAGCTTCACTTTGGAAACCCTTGCATGGCGCAGGAACAGCACCGGAACACCTATGAGTCAAGTGACAGTCCGTAGAGGAAAAAAGTCAGCGAACCTCGCCTGACATTTCCATGGAACGAGTGCACGTGCGTGCGTGAGTATGTACGTGAGTGCGTCAGAGTCGGCTGTGTTAGTGACCGAGTGACTAGTCAGAGAGCCGGCTGGGAGGGGCCGGGGGAGGGAGGGGAGGGGTGTGCGGTGGTGGGGGTGGAACGCTCCACTACACACTCTCACTCTCATGCACAGCGCGCCGCTAGTTTTGAAACTGGCAATATGGAAGGTAGCAAACTGATGCTGTTTTTTTTCCATATGACGAAAAGGCTCTGGAAAAAAATGGTTGGAATACGAGGCGAGGCTCGAGCACCTCGCTCTCGTGTAGCGCCTGGACTTGGCACTCGGCCAACACGCGTGAAAGACCGCCAAGTCTTCGCCTGAGAAAAAAATCTGGTGATGTGATCGCCGAAATCAGAGGCAACAGCCCTTCGAAACGAGTCTCACGCCTTCTTTCTTCGCGAGCTCAACGATCTTCGGCGGAAATGCTGCGGACTTTTCGTCGAGGGTTGCACAAGCACAGGTGCTTCCTGTCTCGTTCGCAACACTCTCACTGGAGACGCCTCGCCCTCATCGGAGCGAGAGAAAACGGGGCGCGTGTCCGTCGCTCCGGCAGTCTGGCTTTGGCCGCAGAAGGTGACGGACGTACAGAGGTGCTCGCGCAGTTTACCTGGATGTCACTTGGGTAACGCGCCAGAAGCCGATTCCTCTCGTTATCGAAGGCACACAGGGGGCATCCAGGCCCTTATCTCACACGAAACGAGGAAAAGAAGCCCGAGGAAGACCTTTTTTCACGCGTGCGGTTGATTCCTCTTTCTCCCGAACGACGTTCATCTCTGCCGCCTCCACCATGCAGAACCTGGACGCAACAGGCACCACGATAGTCATCACCATCCTCCTGGAGGGGACGTAACAGCGCATCATCCTCACCAGCCTCTCGAGACGTCCCTCTTCGCCTCCCCCTCACCACGCCGCCCATCCCCCGCCTCTCGTCGACGCTGCACTTCTCATTTCATCATCGCCCTCACGCCCAGCCCGACGCCCACACAGTGAAGAAGACAGGAACCGCGAAGGAGAGATTGTCCCCTTCGAAGGCGCTGCAGTGAGAGAGAGAGAGAGAGAGAGAGAGAGAGAGAGAGAGAGAGAGAGAGAGAGAGAGAGAGAGAGAGAAGGGAAGTTGCATGACCCGCCGCCCAACCGCCTCCTCCCCCCCGCGCTGCCTGCTCCCGCCCCGTCGTCGTAGCCGCTAAGGAGGACCTTGAGACGCCCTTGGAGATGTGCGGCGAAGTTGATGCGTGGAAGATCAAGACCGTGCTGGTTAGCATCCTCGTCGCTTCGGCCTGTGCAGGTATTTTGGCTTCCTCGTCTTTGGCTTAGGGCTTGAGTTCGGGGCGACGGCAGAATTCGCAAGGCAAGGCAATTATTTTTTTATTTGTAATGTTTAAAAAGTGAAAACGCTTGTAGGTTGGACAATTTCAGGGGAACCGAAAATCTAGGTTCAGATCCCCATTTAGAAACGAGCGATGTAGCATCCATTTGTCATTGTTTCTTTTAACAGATTTACTTATATTAGTCTTCAACGCTTAAAAGAAATATCTCAAATCAATATTCCCTCAAAACATTAGCACGCAGTCTCCTTTCAAAGTAAATACCTCGCGGGTGATCCCTCTTCTTCGCCTATGGCAAGACCGGCTCTCCGCCCCTTGCACAGGAGAGGCTCTGAAGCCACGACCTCTTCCGCCGCCACAGCCATAGAGTGTCATTTTTCACAGTGGCGTGGCACCCCAAGGTTACAGGCATCACGCCACCACCCCGCGACTGAATGCTTTCGGAGTTCCTGCGTGCTTGCCAATCCTCTTCCCA
>NW_020870125.1:668907-671407 GCF_003789085.1 Penaeus vannamei | reverse complement strand
TAGAATTAAGTGAGATATTATAGAAATTAGATATGGAAATTATAGAATTAAGTGAGATATTATAGAAATGAGATATATATAAATAAGTATAGAAATTAATATAGAAATTATAGAAATAATAGAAAAATACATAAATATAACAAATATAAAATTGGATATAGAAATTATAGAACGAAATACAGAAACTAAATATACATAATTTTTCCTTCCCAAAAAGATTATGTATATGTATATTTATTTTTTCTGATGAATTAATTACTACCCACAGGACAGCGCTCTGGGTGCTCACGTGAACACCGTGGTTGTGCAGCACGACGATGACCTCATCTTCCCCGGTGACCTCGCCTTCGCCCTCAGATGCCACGACCAGGTCACCGTCAGCGCCTCCATGGAAGGGTAATTATCAGCTTATTTCCATCGTGGGGTTTGTCGTGTGTATATTAATATTTCTTTTCTTTGTATCCCTCTTTCTCATTCTCTCTCTTTCTGTGTCTTTATCAGCGATTGTCTTTCGTTTTTTCTTTGTTATGCTTCTTTTTTTCTCATATAATGGTCCAGGTTTCAGTTACCAATTTCGGTCGGTTTGTTAAAATTTTGCCAGGCCAGACCCAATGAATTTTCATAAATACAGATGCAGAAATAAAGGCCTATCTGTCTATATATCTGATAGATATACATTTAACTATCTATTTTCCAGGTTGATATGCATGTCCAGCCTGATAAATATGCATTTATTTCTTTATGCATGTCAAGTATCCGAATATTCTTTGGGTCTCGCACAATGCTAACAAACCGGCCGTTTGATTTTGAGTTGCATCAAATCCTCTGCAATGAAAAAAAAAGTTGCATGGCCTCAATAATAAGATTACTTGTAGCGCGTGTAGACAACCTACATTCCTTGATTAAAGAGAATGAAATTGTATTAATGAAAGCTTAACCACGACCTTCATTCTAAGTTCTTTAAAAATATCAAGTAATGATATAAGAATGTAATAATAATCATTCCACGTTGTTCAAAGATATCAAGTAATGTTATAAGATCAAGATAGAAGGTAATAAAAATATAATAATAGAGATATAACGTAATAACGATATAAGATAATAGATATAACGCAATAAAGATATAAGATAATAGAAATATAACGTAATACAGATGTAAGATAATAGAGATATTACGTAATAAAGATAAAAAATAATACAACATAATAAAGATATAAGATAGTGAATCTATACAGAAATGAATAAGCTTTAAAAAGTAGTAAATAGTTATCCTCAAACCAGAGATTTCAAGGTCGTTCTCCACTCCCCAGGGTCAAGTCCAAGATCACCCTCGTGGACCCGGATCCTGGCGCCAAGGAGGACTCCAAGGACGAGCTCTCCGCCACCTCCTCGTCTCGGGTCGTGACCTTGAGCCCGGCCCGCCCTTCGCCGCCCAAGGAGGAGCTATAGCGGAGCCTCAGGGACACGGAGCGGCATCGTCGGTTCTGCTGGCTTGCGCCTTCGGGGAGAGAGGGAGGGAGGGAGGGAGTGTGGGGAGCGGGGGAAATGGGGAGGGAGTGGAGAGCCGGGGAAGTGGGGAGGGAGTGACGACTGGAGCGGGGAGAGGTTGAAGAAGTGTGAGCGTGAGGAGGGAAAAAGAAGGGCGTAGGGGAGGAAGCGCGAGGCGGAGCGACGACCTCTCCTCCCGGCGTCTGATCATGGACTGACCAGCTGCCCCTTCAGCCGCAGCATAAAAGGGGCAGCGAAGGGGCGGCGTCTCCTTCTCTTCTTTCCCCTCATGCCACGCCCACGACCCCTTCCTTCCCCCTGCCAAGTGGAATGCACACGAAGACGCGAGCACTTCCCGGTGTCCGTTTGTGAAGTTGCAAAGTGGAAGTTAAGGGAAGTTGCACAGTATGAGCGCTGTTTTTGCAAGATTGATCTCATAACAAAGTAGTGTTGGTGAGGTAAGACTCCTTCCCCCGATTTTTGCTCGTATTTTTTTTCTTCGATAATTCTCTTTTATCCATTTCTTCTTATCGTCCTCCCCTTCCTCCTTCTCTATTCTCACGTTTCTGTTCTTCCTCACCTCCAGGAGGGTGGAATCTAAAAAAAGGGGGCAGTTATTTAACAAAGCCAAATATTCTTGTGGTATGAAAAGAAATCTCTGTTTATCGTTCACTTCGTCTTGACTTTTTAAAAATTATTTTTAACTGCACCAAATTTAGAAATTCTTCCCATTTGCCAAATGTTAGGTGAAAAAATAATATGACCTGGTGCTTTGATGCCAATATATTTCCCTTTTCGTTTGTTGTCATCATGGACATCTTTCCTCACCTGGTTTCTTCCTGGTTTCGAATTAGAATAAGAAAACGAGAGTAATACACTTCAAGGTTTTCAAAAAGGGCGCCATTTTCTACGCGGTCGACCTTGAAGCCTCAGAAACAAGTCTAAAACAATGGAATGTCGGCTTGCGTGTCATCTTTTATATATATATCTTTTTTAGATTTGTTTTATATTG
>NW_020870125.1:643907-646407 GCF_003789085.1 Penaeus vannamei | reverse complement strand
GACGCTGATAATAATGGTAATAACAATGATATATAAATAATGAAATAATAATAAAATAATGATAATAATAATGATAATGAATAATAACATAATGATAACAATATAACAATAATGATAATAAAATCCATAATAAGCAGTAAAGAAAAATAGTAATAATAAAAGCAAGAAAAAAAGTTTACTAATGACAGTCCTAATATGGAAAAAGACGAGGACAAGGAGGCTCACATCCTTCCTGCTTCTTCTCTTCCTTTCGTCTTCCTCTCTCCTTCCTCTTTCTTTCTTTTCTTTTTTTTCTTTCTCTTTCTTTTTTTCTCATTCTTCCCCTTCTTCTTACTCTTTTCTCTTTCGTTTTCTTTCCTGTAACTTCGTTTATACTCCTTCCTGCTTCTTCCTTACCGGCCTGTCCTACTTCCTCCTTTCTCTTCCTCCCATCTCTTTCCTCCTTCTCCTTCTTTCATACTCTTACTCCCTCCTCCTGCTCTTCTCTTTACTCCTCCCTCTTCCTTCCTTCTCTGCTTCCTATTCCCCTCATCCCCCTTCTCCTTCCTTTCTTTCATCTTCCTTCCTCCCACACCCGATCCTTCCTCCTTCCTAACTCTTCATTCTCCCTCTCTCTTTCTTCCTCCTCTTCCGTACTTCCTTTTTCCTCCCTTCCTTCATCTCTTCATCCTCCTCCTTCCTTCTTCCTGCTTCCTCCTTTCCTCCCTCTCTCTTCCCTCCTCTCCCCTCCCCCCTCCTCCCCCTTCCCCCTCCCTCCCCTCCTTCCTTCCTCCTCCTTCTTCTTCCTTTCCTCTTCCCTTCCTTCCTTCCCCCCTCCCCCCCCTCCCTTCCCTCCTCCCTCCAACCTCCTCAAATCCTCCCAAAAGGGACATCCATATAAGGACACCCAACACGCAGACCCGAGAGACGAGGTCAACAAGGGCGATTTTACAGCCGTCGTCGACACCGTTTCCTGAGCCTTATCGACCCCTCCCTCGACGCTCGGAAAGGGAAGGACCCAAGGAGGTGGCCGAAGGATCGCCTCGAAGGACGACTTAAGGAGGAGGAATGGAGGGCGTCCCGTTAAGGGCATTTCCTCCGGTGGACGTCGAGGGTTCTCTCTCTCTCTCTCTCCCTGGGACGCTGGAGGAGAAGAGGGGTGGGGGGGGTAGGGTGGGGGGTAGGGGGGGGAGGGGGGAAGGGTGGGGAGGGAGGGGAGGGGGAGGGTAGGGGGTAGAGGGAGGAAGGGGGGAGGGGAGGGGAGGGGGAGGGGGTAGGGGGGGGTAGAAGGGAAGGGGGAGAGAAGGGGGTAGGGGAGAGGAAGGGGGAAGGGAAGGGAGAGGGAGAAGGGGACAGAGGAGGAGAAGAAGGGGGTAGGGGGTAGGGGAGAGGGGGTAGGGAGAGGGAGTGGGTTAAAAGGGAGGGGACAGAGGAGGAGAAGATGGGGGTAGAGTAAAGGGAGGGAGTAGGGGAGGAAGAGGGAGGGGGGACAGAGGAGGAGGAGAGGAAGGGAAGGGGAGAGGGGAGAGAGAAGGGAGAGGGAGAGGAAGAGGAGAGGGAGGGAGAGGGCAGAGGATAGAGGGAGAGGAAGAGGGGAGAGGGAAGGGAAGAGGGAAGGGAGAGGGAGAGGGAGGGGGAGGAAGGTGGTTTAGAGGAAGGGAAGAGGGAAGGGGAGGGAAGCAGAGGAGAGGGAGAGGAAGGGGGTGCTTTGAGGGGGTTAAAGGGGGGGGGAGAGGCAGTTGTTTCGTTGATGCAAGGATTTGTTTTATCATTGTTATTGTTATTATTATCATTACAATCATTATCATTGTCATTGTTATTATTGTCTTCATTATTATCATAATCATCATTATCATTATTCTATGATCATTACTATTATCATTGGTATCATTATCACTATTATTTTCATCGCCTATTATACATATTAATCAATCATCATTATTAATATTATCAATTAATCATTTATAGTATTGTTAGCTATTAGTATTATCAAGATTATTATTATTGCTATCATCATCACATTTTCATCAATATCATTATCATTATTAGTATTATTACTATTACAACAATAACTATTATTCTTCATAATATTATTATAATTATTACTATTAATATGATTATCATTATCATAATTTCTATTATCACTCTTGTTATCATCACAATCATCATTATCATTATTGTTATTTTTACCATCATTATTACTGTCATCATCATAATCATCATCATAATTATCATTATTATAATTATCATTATTACAATCATTATCATTATTGTGATCATTATAATCATCGTTATCATTATCATTGTTAACATTATCATTCTTGTCATCATCATCATCATCACTATCATTATGATAATTATTTATATCATTATTATGGTTGTAATCATTATCATTATTATTATCATTAGCTGCCTGGAATATATTCATATACTACCGCGGGGTACGCAGTCTATTCATATATTAATTCAGGGATAATAAATTGTTATTAAGAGCCTCCATCCTTTAAATTAAAAAAAAAAT
>NW_020870125.1:633907-636407 GCF_003789085.1 Penaeus vannamei | reverse complement strand
AACACAACAACTCAAACACACACACACCACACACACATACACACACACACATACACACACACACACACACACATATATTACACACACACACACACACACACACACACATATATATACACACCACACACACACACACATACACACACTTATATATACACAAACACACACACATACACACACATACACACATAAACACACACACTGCCTATCTATTCTTCATGTTAGTGCATCTTTTTAACTCATTCTCCTACCTAAAGAAACATGTCATTTAACGCAGAATATCGTTAATTTTTCACTTTCCGGTTCGGTCTGTGTGGAATGGAGGCGATTATGCTGTATGACACACGTTCTGTGACACATAAACTGACAGGAATTTTAATGACACAACTCAGGTGTTCTTGTCGTGTGATCAGCGCTCCAAGATGGGTTTTAATTTCCTTTTTCTTTTTCTTTTTTGTTGTGTGTTACATAGATGTGAATTGTTGTTGTTATTGTTGTTGTGTTTTTGCGTTTTTTAAAATAATTTTCTTGTTTATTATCGTCTTCATGCTATGTTATCGTGCACTTTCATCCATCATCAAGATAATGATGATAATAATGATAATGATAATGATGATAATAGTATGATGATGATAATGATAATAATGGTAATAAGGATATGATAGTAATGATGATGATAATAATAATGGTAACTGTTATAATGAAAATGATAATGATGATGGTAATGATAATGATAACATTGATAATGATAATTTTTTCATTATTGATCCATTATCAGGTTTAACATTATTCTAAACATTATTAATGATAATTTTACTGATTAAATAACATCTTATCATCGTAATTGTATCATTATTACCATTTTTTTCTATCTCTCTATCTCTTTATTAAGTAATCATTTATATTTGATAGCCACATATTGCATCCCTGTGACCTCTGCTGTGCATAATGAAGACTCCTTTTTTCTTTCTTTCTCTCTCTTTCTCTCTCTCTCTCTCTCTCTCTCTTCAACTCTCTTCTCTCTCTCTCTCTCTCCTCCTCTCTTCTCTTTCTTTCTCTCTCTCTCCTCTTCTTTCCTCTCTCTCGTCTCTCTCTCATCTCCTCTGCGTCTCTCTTCTCTCTCGTCTCTCTCTCTCTCTCTCTCTTCTCTCGTCTCAAGATAACAAAACATCTTTCTTTAAAAAACTAGACCCACTCACAACCCAACAGTTCAAAAAGTGAAACTGCTGTTAGCCTCTCACACTCACTTGCACCCCCACTCCCTCCCTCCCCCTCCTCCCCTCCTCCTCTTGCCACTTCCCTCCCTCCCTCCTCCTCCTCCTCCTCTTCCTCCTCCTCCCTCCTCCTTTCTTCACCCCGCCCGAAACACCTGTACATCCACCCTCTGGCAGGTGTCGCGTGGATAAGCTTCTCCACTTCGTTTCTTCCACCTGTTTTAGTTTCCACCTCAACGGGTCTGTAGGAGGAAGGAGAAAGAGGTGATGATGAGGAAGACATGAGGAAATGAGGTCTAAAGGAAACCTGGAGAGTGAAAGTGGTCTTTGCAGGTCAACTCCTGGGTCTTACAGATACTCCCCTCCTCCTCCCTGCCTCCCTCCTCTCCTCCCTCCTCCCTCCCCCAACACCCCTCTCTCTCCTGCCGAGATTTAGCTATTCATCCTTAACTCTTTCTCTATCTTTCTCTCTCTCTCTCTCTCTTTCTAATAATTTCCCTTTCTCTTTCTTTTCTTTCTTCCTCTCTCTCTCTCTCTTTTTCCTCTTCTCTTCTCCCTTTCTCTCAATCTTCTCTCTGTCTGTCTTCCTTTCTTAGCTGACTCCCATGCCCCCTAACCCCTACCTTTACCCCTTTATCTCCCCCTCCCTCCCACCTACCCCCTCCCATGACCCAACCCTTCCACCTCCCCTCTCTACCTACCCTCTTATCCCCCATCGCCCCCTCCAACCTCTACCGTTTCTCCCGAACTATCCTCCCTATCCAACCTACCCACCCCTGACCCTTACCATCTCCCCCCCTATCTCTCTCTACCCAGGAACCCACCCTTCACATCCCACACCCTCCCTCCCACCCCCTCCCTCCCTTTCTGAACCCTCCTCCCTGACCCCCCTCCACCCAGCCCTTCACACCCCTACCCCTCCTCCCTCCACCCCCTTCACACCCCCACCCTTCCCCTTCCCGTCCCTTCCCTGACCCCTTCCACCCCAACCCTTCACAATCCCCCTCCCCCCCCTCCCTGCCCTTTCCCTGACCCTCCCTGACCTCCCTCGAGTCCTTCCTCTCGCCTCGACCTCTTGCAGACAATCGCCTCCCTTGAGCTGGATGTCTTTGAGTGTTGTCCTGTGTTTGCGTGCGTTTCTCGTTTGGCATCCTTGGGCGTTGTGTGTGTGTGGGGGGGGGGGGGGAGGGGGGGAGGGGGGAGGGGTTGAAGGGGGTTGGGGGTTCGATGAGTGCATGTGTGTGTGTGGGGGGGGGAAGGGGTTGGATGGGGGGGGGGGGATGAGT
>NW_020870125.1:618907-621407 GCF_003789085.1 Penaeus vannamei | reverse complement strand
CCTCCTCCTCCTCCTCCTCCTCTCCTCTCTCCTCCTGCTCCTCTCCATCTCCACTCACTCACTGCCCCGCCCATCGCTCCAGCTTCCTGATTCTTGTTCTTGTTCTTGTTTATGTTCTTGCTCTACTTCGCCTTGTTGTTGTTGTTATTCTTCTTCTTTTTCTCTCTCCTCTTTTTCTCTCTTTTTCTTCTTCTTCTTCTTCTCCTCTTTTCCTTCTCGTTCTTCTTCTCCTCTTTGTTTTGTTCTTTTCTCTTCTTCTTTCTTCTCTTCTTCTTCTTTTTCTCCTCTCTTCTTCTTTTCTTCTTCTTCTTTTTCGCCCAACCTATTTATCTGATTGTTTATGTGTGTGTGTGTATGTATGCGTGTATGTATGTATGCATGTATGTATGTATGTTGGTATGCACGTATGTATATATGTATGCATGGTTGTATGTATGTATGTTGTATTATATATGTATTATCATGTGCTTACTGTCCCTTCTCTCTCTATTTATCATCTACTACTATCTATTTATCTATCGATCAACACCTCCCTCCCTCCTTCCCTCCTTCCCTCCTTCCTTCCCTTCCTCCCTCCCCTCCCTCCTTCCTCTCTCCTTTCCCTCCTTCCCTCCCTTCCCTCCTTCCCTCCTCCCTTCCCTCCTCTCCCTTCCCTCCCTCCTCCCTCCTTCCCTCCTTCCCTTCCTCCATCCTCCCTCTTCCCTCCCTCCCCATTCCTCCTCCTCCCTCTTTTCTCCCTGATTAGCCATTCCTTTAACTCCTATCTAATCGTCCCCGTTTAATCGGAAAAAGTAAAAGCTTAATGATCAGCTGATAAAGTGATAAGGGTTATATGGAAGAAAAGGAGGAAAATGGTAGAATCTTTTTTTCTTTCTTTTTTTTATAGATTATTTTTGGTCGTGTATTATTATCACAGATAGACGGAGGGAGAGAAATAGATAAATAGACGGAGAAAGAGAGGAGGAAATGAAGAAAAGACAGACAAACAGACAGACAGACAAGGAGAACCAGACAGACAGAGACAGACAGACAGACACAGACAGACACACGACAGATCTCTTTTTTCCCTTTACCTCTTCTCCCCCCTCCTCCCCCACACATCTACCGTCCAGCCACCCTCACTCTACGACCACTCTACCCCCTCCCCCCCCTGGACACGCCCTCCCCCCTGGCACGCCCCAGGTGAGAAACTCCCCCAGTAGCTCCCCTTCTTACTCTATCGATCATTCGTGTCCAAGTCCTTTTAATATTTTTTTTTGTAAGATTTTTTTTTTCTCTTTTCGTAAGATTCGTGAAATAAAAGATTGGGTGATAAAGATTCTTTCAATGCGATGAATGATTATGAAAAATAATATACAAAAAAATAAATATAAAAAGAAAAAAGTAAAGAATAAGAAAAAAAGCAGTTTGTTTATTTATTTATTTATTTATTTTATTCCTCGTAAGATTCATAAATATTTGTGGAATATATAAATATAATTAATAGAGAATGAATAAACAATAAAAAGGATTTTATTTAATATTTTTTGCCGAAAAATCCATGAAATAAAAATATTTCGACAAGAGTCACCAAAACATGAATAAAAACAAACAAATAACTAAAGAACTAACACGAATAAATGAATAAATAATAAAAAAACTGAATAATCCTGATAATAAAAGCATAATGACCATCAAACCGAACATAGACCAGACAACAGCATCTCCACAGCAGCATCTCCACAGCAGCATCCCCTACCGACGTGCAGCATCCACCGCGCTGTTATCTTGGCAACAGCAAAGTCCAAGAGATACTGTTGTGCGTTTTCTTTCGCCTCGGATGTGGAACTTGGTCGTTTCTGAAGGAAGAGCAGAGGAAATGATTCGAGACTGGACGTGTGTGCTTTACTCTAATATATACGGTATATATATATATATGTATGTATGTATATATTATAATATAATATATTATATATATATATAAATATATATATATATATATATATATATAGACACATATACCTACACCAACCACACACACCACCACACACACACACACAAACACACACACACACACACCACATATATATATATATATATATATATATATATATATATATATATAATAGATACATATATAATATATACATATATATACATAGTATACACACATATCGTAATATCACAAACACCCCCAAACAAACAAGTATTTGAATTAGTCATTTCATTACTTCATCAAGCTTAGCAGTCGACGCCATCACATAATTGCTCCCGACAGAGCGCTGTTTCCCGACCCGGAATTAAGCGACACTCCAGATCGTGTGGCCAGCGGTGGGCGGAACCACTAAATCCAGCTTACTTAAACGAGATGCAATATGTCGAAAGGCGTTGGGGATTAATTTGGTAAATGATGAATGATGATTGAGAGGATAATATACGAAGAGAGAGAGAGAAATATATGAAAATATAAGAGATGAGGAGAGAGAGAAAGAAGAAAAAGGACAATATACGAGTGAGAAAA
>NW_020870125.1:603907-611407 GCF_003789085.1 Penaeus vannamei | reverse complement strand
TAATGATCATCATCATAGAAATAATGATGATAATATGATGGTGATAAAGATAATTGATAATGGTAAGGATGATGAAAATAATGATGATGGTGATAGCAATCATAATGAGATAATAGAATGGGAATAATAATGATGATAATATGATGGTGATAATGATAATTGATGATGATTAGAATGATGATTATACCCCTAATAATGATAATGGTAAGGATGATCAAAATAATGATGCTGATGATGATGATAGCAATCATAATAGTGATGATAATAGTAATAAGGAATAATAATGATGATAATGATAATGATAATGATAATAATAATGATGATTATAATCCTAAAAATAGAATGAGGACGTAATAAGGAATGATAATGATAATGATGATAATGATAATAATAATGATGATTATAATCATAATTATGATAATGATGACGATAGCGATAAGCAATAATACAATAATAACGATAATGATAATGACAAAAATAACAATAATAACAACAATGATAATAACTCGAAGACATTGGCTATATGACCTCATTTCGTATTTTTGAAGCACTATCTTTCTTTTTCATTCTGACCTCTGACCTCGCTGCTTTTGGTGAGATTTATTGACCTCGTTTCTTGGCAGGATTAACAGGTCATCTCTCAGCCGAGTTCCCTGTGAAGTTTCGAAGTCTCTTTAAATCACTTTTGTTGACCTAAGATATGAACCGAAAGCTGAGGGGAAAGTTTGTTTGTGTTGTTAGCATAATATGAATGTTTATTTTTTTATTTATTTTTCTTTATATTAAAGGAAAAGTTTGTTTGTGTTGTTAGCATAATATGAATGTTTATTTTTTTATTTTTTTTATGAAAGGAAAAGTTTGTTTGTGTTGTTAGCATAATATGAATGTTTATTTTTTTTATTTTTCTTTATATTAAAGGAAAAGTTTGTTTGTGTTGTTAGCATAATGTGAATGTTTATTTTTTTATTTTTTTATTTTATATTAAAGGAAAAGTTTGTTTGTGTTGTTAGCATAATATGAATGTTTATTTTTTTATTTTCTTTATATTTAAGGAAAAGTTTGTTTGTGTTGTTAGCATAATATGAATGTTTATTTTTTTTTTTTTCTTTATATTAAAGGAAAAGTTTGTTTGTGTTGTTAGCATAATATGAATGTTTATTTTTTTATTTTTCTTTATATTAAAGGAAAAGTTTGTTTGTGTTGTTAGCATAATATGAATGTTTATTTTTTTTATTTTTCTTTATATTAAAGAAAAGTTTGTTTGTGTTGTTAGCATAATATGAATGTTTATTTTTTTTTTTTCTTTATATTAAAGGAAAAGTTTGTTTGTGTTGTTAGCATAATATGAATGTTTATTTTTTTTTTATTTTTTTTTATATTAAAGGAAAAGTTTGTTTGTGTTGTTAGCATAATATGAATGTTTATTTTTTTTTTTTTTTATTAAAGGAAAAGTTTGTTTGTGTTGTTAGCATAATATGAATGTTTATTTTTTTATTTTTTTTTTATATTAAAGGAAAAGTTGTTTGTGTTGTTAGCATAATGAATGTTTATTTTTTTTTTTTTTATATTAAGGAGTTTGTTTGTGTTGTTAGCATAATGAATGTTTTTTTTTTTTTATTTTTTCTTTATATTAAAGGAAAAGTTTGTTTTGTTGTTAGCATAATATGAATGTTTATTTTTTTATTTTTCTTTATATTAAAGGAAAAGTTTGTTTGTGTTGTTAGCATAATATGAATGTTTTTTTTTTTTATTTTCTTTATATTAAAGGAAAAGTTTGTTTGTGTTGTTAGCATAATATGAATGTTTTTTTTTTATTTTTCTTTATATTAAAGGAAAAGTTTGTTTGTGTTGTTAGCATAATATGAATGTTTATTTTTTTATTTTTTCTTTATATTAAAGGAAAAGTTTGTTTGTGTTGTTAGCATAATATGAATGTTTATTTTTTTTATTTTTTCTTTATATTAAAGGAAAAGTTTGTTTGTGTTGTTAGCATAATATGAATGTTTATTTTTTTTATTTTCTTTTTAAAGGAAAAGTTTGTTTGTGTTGTTATTATGAATGTTTATTTTTTTATTTTCTTTATATTAAAGGAAAAGTTTGTTTGTGTTGTTAGCATAATATGAATGTTTATGGAAAAGTTTGTTTGTGTAGCATAATATGAATGTTTATTTTTTTTATTTTTCTTTATATTAAAGGAAAAGTTTGTTTGTGTTGTTAGCATAATATGCTTTATAGGAAAAGTTTGTTTGTGTTGTTAGCATAATATGAATGTTTTTTTATTTATTTATTTATTTATTTTTTATTAAAGGAATGGTTGTTAATGTTTGAAATTCGATGTATATTTTCAATGTATATATATCTTTTAAATTATTATTTTTTTTTTACATTTCTGTTAAAATTCTGTGTATGTTTTCGATGTATATTTCTTTTTATTACTTTTTTCATTTTTATTCAATATTTCTCTTTCTTTTTAATTTCTATCTATTTTTATTTTCTTTATTAAATGTTTTCTATATTTCAAATATATATATTTTATCTTATGATTAATTTTCTATATTTTTCATATATATATGTATATAATTTCTATTCTAAATTCTATTTCATATTTATATATATATCTTTTAAAATCCATATAAACGCTACATAATCAAATGAAATTATATATTTTTTTCTTTTAAGATACAAAAATATATCCTTTTTCGTGATAGAATATACCTTGATCTTGTTTTAAACTATCTATCTAATTTCGTTTTGTTTCTTATCAGTTCGTATTTTAGATAATACGTCATATCAGCTGTTTGGTAGGAGGATCGGGCCGTGTCACTGATAGCTTATCTGGACAATACAATCCATAGATTTTGCGTTTAATAATGCTATTGTTTAATTATGGACTTTGTCATGTGGTTTAGAAGTGACTCTTCTTACACATACAAACAGCAGACACACACATACACACATACTCTCTCTTTCTCTCTCTCTTTCTCTTTTTTTCGTTCCTCCTCCCTCCCTACCTCCCTCCTCTCTCTTCCTCCTTTCTTTCCCCCTTTTCTCTTCCTCCCTTCTTTATCCCTCATATCTTCCTCCCTCCCTCCGCCCCGTTTCTTTTCTTCCCTTTTTTCCCTCCTCTCTCTTCCTCCCTTCTTTCCCTCTCTCTCTTCCTCCCTTCCTCCATCCTTCCCCCTCTCTCTCTCTTCCTCCCTCCTTCCCTCCCCCTTCTCTTTTCTTCCCTTTCTCCCTCTCTCTCTATCCTCCCTTTTCCCTCTCTTCCCCCCTCCTTCCTCTCTCTCTCTCCCAATCCCCGTATCTCCATACACAAAAATTCCCCCAAAAAGGAAGCAAAAAATGGTGGCCTCCCATTGGTCCAAAGCCACTGGCCATGTTGATGACGTCACACTGTCCGTCATAGTGAGTCCTGATATGGCCCTCAATCTATGTGTGTGTGTGTGTGTGTGTGTGTGTGTGTGTGTTGTGTGTGTGTGTGTGTGTGTGTGTGTGTGTGTGTGTGTGTGTGTGTGTGTGTGTGTGTGTGTGTGTGTGTGTGTGTGTATATGTGTGTTTGTGTGTGGTTTTGTGAGATATATATATATATTATATATATATATATAGCGTATATATATATATATATATATATATATATATATATATAGATAGAGAGAGAGAGAGAGAGAGAGAGAGAGAGAGAGAGAGAGAGAGAGAGAGAGAGAGAGGCAGGGAGGGGGGGGGGAGGGAGAAAGGGAGCCATGAGAAACAGTCAGTGGAATAGGGAATGACTCATCACGGGAAAAGCGAAAGAGGGGAATAGGGAAAATGCAAAGAAATAAGGGGGATAGGAGAATGCTAATAAAAAGAAGGGATAAGTAGAATGTCAAAGATAAGAGAAGTGGGAAAAAAGACGAAGAGGAGACACGGGACAAGACGAAGAATAAGCGTGAAAGACAAATAAGAAACAAGGAGAAATGTTTAAAAAAGGAGATAGAAGGAAAGACGAAAAGAGACAATAAGAAGAATAACAGAAAACTCAGATAGAGAGAAAAATAAACAAAAGGAAAATTACGAAGAAGGACAATACGTAATCAGCAGAGAAAAAAATAAATAGATAGAAAAAGGATAGAAAGAACAAAAAAAAAAAAAAGAGAAATAAGGGAAAAAAAAGTTAAAGAAAATCTAAACGGTGTTTAAGGACAAAGGGTGGAAATGACATAGAAGAAGAGGAGAGAGAGAGAGAGAGGAGAAATAAGGAGATGGGATAGTGATAATATTGATGGAGTAAAGGATTAAAATAGTCGATCATAGAGAGGGAGAAACTGGGGAACGAAGAGAGAGAGGAGAGAAGGAGAGAGAGAGAGAGAGAGAGAGAGAGAGAGAGAGAAGAAGGAGAGAGAGAGAGAGAGAGAGAGAGAGAGAGAGAGAGAGAGAGAGAGAGAGAGAGAGAGAGAGAGAGAAGAGAGAGAGAGAGAGAGAGGGAGAGAGGGAGAGAGAGAGAGAGAGAAGAGAAAGAGAGAGAGAGAGAGTGAAAAAAGAGAGAGACTGAGTGAGAGAGAGAGAGAAAAAAGAGAGAGACAGAGACAGACAGAGAGAGAGAGAAGAGAAAGAAGAGAAGAGAAGGAGAGAGAGAGAGCGGGTGAGACATTAAAGGAGAGAAAGAGACAGAGACAAAGTGAGATACAAAACGGACATATCTAATCCAAGGAGAGTGAGTCCCCCCCTCCCCCCTCCCCCCCTTCTCTCTTCCCTTCTCCTCTGTCTCCCATTCTTCCCCCTCCTTTTCTCCTCCGCCTTGACCCCCAATTTTCCTTTCTCTCCCCCCTTCCTACCCCTCTTCACTATCCCAACCCCACCCACTCTATTTACACTTTTCCTTCTTCTTTCCCATTCCTCTTCTTAATTGCTTTCCTCTATTTCCCCTTTTCCTCTCTTCCTCTTTCATTCCTCCACCAATACCTCCTCCCCTTCCCCCTCCCCCCTCCTTCTACCTCCTCCCCTTCACCAATACCTCTCCCCCTCCCTCCCTCCCTCCCTCCTTCACCAATACCTCTCCCACTAACCCCACCCCCTCCTTCTCCTTTCCCTCCCCCTCCACCATACCTCCCTCCCCTCCCCTCCCCCCCCCTCCCCCTACTTTTATCTATCTATTATCTATCTCCTTTTATCTATCTATCTCCTCCTTTTATCTATCTATCTATCTCCTTTTATCTATATCTATCTCCTTTTATCTATCTATATATCTATCTATCTACCTCTCTTTCCCTTTCCAACGCCTTCCTTCTCAGTCCCTCCCCTTCCCTCCTTCGCCCCCCCCCCATCTCTCTCCCCTCCGCCTGGACAATGGTCAGAGGGGAGTTGTGATCCCCGCTTATTTACCTTCCCCTCCTCCCCCTCTCTCTCCCCTCTCCCCACCTCATTCTTCCCTCCCTTCCCCGCCACTCCCCCCTATCCATTTCTCCCCTCTTCCTTCTCCTTCCTTCTTTCTCCGATTTCTCTATTGCCTTCTCTTTCTTCTTAACTCAATCTCTCCTCTCTTCTCCTCTTCCCACCCTTCCCAATTCCCTCCTTTTCTCTCTATCTTATTCTACCCTCTCTCCTCAATCTCCCTCCTCCTCTTCCCTCACTTTCCTTCCCCTTCCTACCCTCTTCCTCTCTCCTCTCTCTCTCTCTCTCTCTCTCTCTCTCTCTCCTCTCTCTCTCTCTCTCTCTCTTCTCTCTCTCTCTCTCTCTCTCTTCTCTCTCTCTCTATCTTATTCTCCCCTTCCCCTCTCCCTACCCCATTCTTCCCTCTCTTCCCTCTCCCCTCCCCTGCCCTCTCCTACCTCTTTCTCCCCTCACTCTCACTGGCTGTAAAGGGAGAGGGGAAATCTGAAAGACTATTCTTGAAAACGAGGGAAGTAATTGGGAGAGAAGATTGGGAGGTGGAATAAGAGGAAGGAAGTGGAGAGGGAAATGAAGAGGAGAATGAGGAGGAGGAGACGAGGAAGGAGGGGAAGAGGAGAGGAGGAGAAGGAGGAAAAGAAAGAGGAGGAGAAAGGTGAAGAGGAGAGGAGGAGAAGAGAAGGAGAAAGAGAAACAGGAGGAGGAGGAGTAAGAGGAAGAGAAAGATGAGGGAGAAGAGAAGGAGGAGGAAAAGAAACAGGAGAAGGAAAAAAGGAGGAGAGGAGAATGGAAAAAGGAGGAGAAGAAGAAAAAGAAGAGCAGAGAAAGAAAAATATACATAACAAGAAACATAAGACAAACAAGAAAGAATAACGAATAACAAAATAAACAAAACAGATAAACAAATAAACCAAATAAGGAAAAAAAGAGAAAAGAGAAAAAGGGAGAGAAACATGGCAGAAAGAGGGAAAGACAAGAGATAGAGAGATTAACAGAGATAACCCATAAGAATCGTCAATGTTTGCCTAAATAGTTATTCTGAGTCACGACATGGGTGAGGGTGAGGGGGGGTGAGGGGGTGAGGGGGTGAGGGAGGGGCGGGGTGAGGGTGAGGAGGAGGGTGAGGGTTGAGGGGGGTGAGGTGAGGTGAGCGGTGAGGGAGGGGTGAGGGTGAGGGGGTGAGGGGGGTGAGGGGGGGAGAGGTGAGGAAGGGGAAATGTCCAGAATATCTTTGGTGGAAAGACAGACAGTCATCAGATGTCATGAGATGATGTGTATATGTGCGCGTGTCCAAACAAACGTACATATATACATACATACATTATATTATCATAATACAAAGTGCACGCGTTATAGTAATATCTATAATGATAATGATATTAGTAATGCTAATGCGAATGCTAATGACACTAATGATAATGATGATAATGATAATAATGATGATGATAAAGATAAGGATAATAATAATGATAACGATAATAGTGATCTCTTCCCTTCTCTCTCATCTCTCCTCTTTCTCTGTCTCTTCCCTTCCCTCCCTTCCCTACTCCCTCTTTCTTAAAACTTGCATAATTCTCTCTTTCTCTCCTTCTCTCCCCCCCCATCTCTCTCTCTCTGTCTCTTCTCTCCTACCCCTCTCTCTTTTCTCTTTTTGTCTCCTCTCTCTGTCTCTATCTCTCCCCCCCCCTCCCATTCTCTCTCTCTCTCTCTTCTTCATCCACTCCCTCTCCCTCTTCCTCCTCTTCCCTCCCCTCTTTCTTAAAGTAATATTTCCCCATTATCCCCCCTCACTCTGCCTAACATTCCCCAATAAACATTACCCTTTTTTCTCTCATAGTCTAAAACAATGTCTTTTAAGAAGCTATTTCTAAGATATATTATATTTTTTTTCTCCTTCTCTATCGCCTTCCGTTTCGTTAAAGCCTCTTCGTAGTGGAGTTTTAAACATAAATGGAGTTAGAAGGATAAAGTGATAGGGATAAAGTGAAGGAGAGAAATGGGGTTGTATTTTGTTGTGTATTTAGCTGTGTTTGTGTATTTTTGGTTAGGAGATATGCAGCTGGTGGGAAGAAGACGGGGGGTTGGAGGAGGGTAGGGGGAAGCCAGAGAGAGAATAGGGATATTTCTATATAT
>NW_020870125.1:586443-591443 GCF_003789085.1 Penaeus vannamei | reverse complement strand
AAAATCAATACCAGTTGTCTCCTTGGTGACAAAGCCCTTTTGGAGCCATTTATATGTAAACACCATAAACCACATGGGACATGGCATATTATGCCATACCATCCCAACACTATGAGCTAGGGTGATGGGATTATTTGTTGGGGTGTCCACTCACATTTTTTGGGTGGGTAAATACTTTGGCAACATTTGCTACTCATCGGTGCAGTTTCTGAGCTTCAGGAAGAGTCAAAAGCCTCATCATACATATTCTGGTGGGACACAACCCTTTAGATTAACTTGGCAATATACTGTTCTTCAGATACCAGTCAAGCTATACTGCCAGAATATACACAGTGAAGATTTAATGGCCTTTGCTAAAGGAGTCTGCTTTGATTATTTGAAACTGCAACAAAATCAGGTTCACCTTAAGGTTCACTGCTGACTATTTCCCACAATGCTATTACCTATGTTCTGCCTAAATTTATGTGGAACATCCAATGATCTGAGATGAGAGACCTACTTTCTAAATACTAAAGATAGTTAATACAGGTCAAATATTTGCTACAACCTCCATCCTTCAACACTAAAACTAAAACAAACAAACCTCTGCTACATATGGGCTACTTTGGCAATACACAGCTTGGACTGGTTCCTTTTATTTTGATAACTTGTCAGAGATCTAGACATTCTTTCATGTGGTTTGGAGGTTTACTGGCTTTTTCCATAGTGCCAAAAAGTATCCACCACCATTCAGTGCTAAATTCACAGGTGTCTTCTAGACATTTACCAAATAATATCACACTGTGATGGATAGCCTTTACTTCTAAGTGGCCACTATATTAACTTATTATCCACATGCCATGCCCACTGTGTGTTTAATTTAGTAATTGTTTTTATAGACGGCTCCACAAGTATTAAGTCACCAATGAGCCACTAACAAGAAGTACCTGTCTTGCCTGTTTACCCTTTTCCTTGATTTTCGATATTTTCTTGTATTTAATACTGCTTAGTAATGTCAGTAATAATATAGTAATCATAATGTTTATAACAAAAATAACACTATCAATATTGATATCCATAGTAAAAAAAAGTGTTTTCCCGCAATTTCAAGGAAAGGGGAGGTCACAAGATCTATTAATTGACTCCTTTGTGGCTAAGCATTGGCAGAGCCATCAATGTGTAGAAACATTTAACAAAACAATACTAAAGTTAACGCAACATTTTCCCGCCGGCATTCGGTTCATAATAAAATAAATAAAGATCCCATAATCAAGAAAACATTTTTGTAATTTTTTAGTTCACACAGCCATCCAATTATTATTCCTTCTTTCAATTATCAATGATTTGATATCTGTGAATTTGTTGCTATTTTCCATCACAAATGTTATAACTGAAGGTATTGGTAATGTTTATGATGAGACCTTCCCTGACATTCCAGGGAAATCCACAAACACTGCTGTATGATCCAAACACCTTCCTAACACAGGGGCTTCGCCCCCAGACCCTCATTCAGTCACCCTATTTCCCTATTGGGGGCTGTGCCCCTAGACTCAAACCTGACTCTCTGCGCAGCATTTGTCGGGACCAGTTTTCTTTATTTCTGTTGTTACTTTTTGCCTGTCCATTTCATGCAAATTATACCTGGAACTACATAGGTGTGGGAAACTGAAATTATACCCACATTTTTTTTTTTTGGTAGATGTAAAGGAGTAAAGATTATCAAAGAATCAGAAATCTTGGTTGTGAAAATGAAATCACTACTTAGAAAGGTTCATATGTTTGTGTGTACTACTACACAAACTAATTGACATATAATAGTAAGGCATTGAGTTATGACTTCATATTGCAGATGTTTAATACTGTAAGAAATATGATTATTAATACAGAGGTTTTGCAGGTGTAAGATAATGAAATTTAAGACCTTTTTAGGATTTTTTAAGACTCATACAAATTGTTTCTTAGGACTTGGAGCTACTTGTTGCTAAATACACACTTCCCCATAATGTGTAAGCCTACTTAAAGTGTCTGTGACCAAGATAAAAAAATTCAACCCATGCTTTTTACAGCCTCTCGGTTAGGTTGTGCGCCAGAATTATCATTATTATTTTCTTTTTTACACTGCCCATAAGTAAACAGTCGTGTCGATCAGCAATGGTCAAACTATAATGCTGTTGACAAATAATTTTTGATCAAACCGCACAGAGGTCCACAAGTAAATAAATTGCAATGGCGTCTGCCAGTAGGAGATGTAAGTAAATTTACAGGAACAAAAATGTGCCTTGGGCAAATTTAAGACATTTTAAGACCTGTGACAGAAAAAGCTGTTTTTAAAAACTTTTTAAAGCCTTAAATTTCCAAATATTTATCTAAGTTTTAAGACTTTTTAATGATGCACGGGAACCCTGTATTAATAATCACAATATGCGAGTACACTTTTTTTTTTTTCCTTTTGAAGCTAATGATATTGCATTGAATAGGAATACATCTTCACTGCATAGCTCACCCACAACTGTAAGTCCACTGGTATTATTGGAAGATATTTAATTAACAATCACTTTTCATTAAATAAACATGTCTCGCAAATTAATAACTAAGTTATTTAATTTTCAAAATAAATTTTAAAAATAATAACACGAGGTGAGATTCACACGGGAGCTGCAGGAATACTGACCAAATTCTTCAATGAGTATGCGCAGGGTCTCTTGTACCCGTACTGTTCCTGTTAACTCGCCTGTGACGTCACGGCCAGTGTCATGATCTCATTGGTCAATTGTTTAGTGGTTAATTTAATAGCCAATGGGGAAAGAATTCACAAGGGAAACAGCCAGTGAATGAACATTAGCCAAAATAGAAGCTATGAAATTCAATTTTCAAATTAGTCTCGCCATGACTTCCGTGTGTGTTGGATGTCGTATCAAACCATTCCAAGTTATAAAAAATGATTTTGAAGACGATGAGGCTAGCTTGAAGCTATTATGTGAACATGGAGTGCTACCTCTGAAGTGCCCTGCGACTGGCCATCACATCGCTCGTGCTCACGCTGACCTGTCCGGCACTCCCACTCCCCCAAGCCGTTCCACTGATATCAAGGACCCTCACCCCGGCCCCTCCTCTACATAGGTATGTTTTAGGTTTATTTTCAATGTAGTGACTAGATGTACAGTAATTCGCATGCATATGAACGGCGAGTGAAAACGCCCGATGCTGACTTTGTCTGACGCTCTCTCCTGCCGTGAATACCAAGAGGATTATTTGTTTTCCAGGGCAGGGGCGGGGTGTAGCAGCTCCCCATGGGGGGGTTGCAGGGGGCACAGCCCCCTTTGGTGTATGACTTTCGTAACTACGACCGGCATGTGGGACCGCCAATGCTGAGTCTGTCCAACACTCTCTCCTGTCGAGAACACATGGAGGATTCTTTGTTTTCCTGGGCAGGGATTGGGGGGAGGCAGTCCCCCCATAGGGAATTGAAGGTGTCACAGCCCCCTGCATTAAATAATATAGTGACTAAATTGGTACCACGATTACAGCAGAGAATGAAAATTCCATAGTACACATGCAATCTAGCCATTTCCAATGGAAACGAACACCAGAATCAACCGAACCAAAACAATTGAAATCGAACAAATCTAATTTTTTCCCAAAAAGCATTGGTGATGTCTTTTTCCAAATTTACATCCACTTATTAGTTTGGTTCAATTATAAATTTCTACAGTACATTAACCCCACATCTGCTAAAGCAAACTTTACTTATATGTAATCACTGGTTGATAAATTTCTTGTAGAATTATGTCTCAAAATACATTAAATTTTGTTTTCTTCCCTGAAGTAAAGAGTTATTAACGTTCAAAGACCATGGTTACTATCACAAAAAACTTTAATACCTCAGGAACAGATCGCAAAACCAAACTTTACACCACACATTCTCTAAATGTAAACTACCAACTTATATTTTGATGTGCGACTAACCCACCTTTTAATGGTCTCGCCAATGATCTTAATAAACCTTTATCCACTTCAGAAAAGCTGTAACACTTAGTAATTCACGACATTTCCCTCACACACAATTTTCTTTTCTCACTCCACTGACAACAACAAACTTTTATAAGGAATGAGAATGGTGCACCGTGTGCGTTATCGTGAGATCGGAATCTCTTTTCCGGCATGCGGCGTGGGTGCGGAGACTCGGCACATAGAATTTAATCTCTATTATGAGAATCGAAAGTGTACATCTTTAGTGTTTATAGTAAGGCGTCCAAGAGTAATAGAGTCGACTAACGGGCTTATCAAAACTAAACTGATAAATTTTGTAGTTCTTCTTCGTGTATGGCAGAACATTCACGAATCAGAATAGACGAGTCGCTTTAGCCGAACAAATTCATCTTACATTCTAGACTTTTTTAAAACCAGAAACAGCCCGAACTTCCGCCGCAGGAGTAGGGGCACCTGGCCATGGGTGTTCTCGACCACTCTTGCCAGTCTACCTTGATGGAGTGGAGTGGGAGAAGTGAAAAGTGACACTAAACCCGAATATGAACTTATTTTGCTCTTTCGTGCTTATTGATACTCTGTGGCCGTCGAGCGAGTGAATGTTATGTTAATTTGAGTGAATATAGAGCTATTTTCCGCCTTGGATCGGTCGATAATCAGGATTTGATAGCGATTTAAGAGGATGGTTCGAGGGGCAAGTGCTTATTGAATCCTCTAATCAACAGGTTGTCGGGGATTCACATATAATAATTTGTGTGAGTATCTTGGCGTTAGTATTTGTGAGTTTCTGGGTGTATCTGTGAGTATGTGAGTGTGAGTGTTTGTGAGTATCTGACTGAACCTCTTGGTATCTGTGAATGACTATGAGTGTATCTTTGCTTATTTGAGTGTATTTATTAGTATTTATGAGTATCTGCAAGCATCTGAGTATTAGTAATTGTAAATATGTTTGTGATAAAGGCTTCAAACATTTTATAATGTCTGTTATTAACCACGTTTTAGAGTAAGGTGTCTGGAAGGAAGGATTTTTTCAG
>NW_020870125.1:558943-561443 GCF_003789085.1 Penaeus vannamei | reverse complement strand
ATAGCTTTTCCTTCATTACATTCAGATAATAATGATTTTGATGATGCTAATAAAGATCGTCATAACCACCACCACCACCGCCACCATTTCCATCTCCACCACCGCCACCATCATTTCCATCACCACCATCATTTCAATCATTTCCATCTCCACCACCGCCACCACCATCATTTCCATCTCCACCACCGCCACTACCATCATTTCCATCATTTCCATCTCCACCACCGCCACCACCATCATTTCCATCTCCACCACAGCCACTACCATCATTTCCATCATTTTCCTCTCCATCACCACCGCCACCATCATATCCATCATTTCCATTTCCACCACCACCACCACCACCAGCGTCATTTCTATAATTTCCACCACCACCCCTTCTCCTACTCTTCATCATCATTGTTATTGCCATCGCTTTATTCATTATTATCATCATCGCCATCCTCACCCTACCACACCACCCACCGCCTCTGCATTTCCTCCCCCCAAGCGGGACCCGTGGAAATGATAAGACAGTGCTTCCCCCGCGGGCAGTGCGCGAAAACCGCCGCTCTGACTCCAGTGCAGAGTAGTTGCCTCGAGGAAGAATGATAATGATGATAATGACAACAACAACAATAGTATTGATGATAATGATGGTAATGATGATGATAATAGCTTTGATGATAATGTATGATAGTATTTAGAATGGGATTATAATAGAGTCGCAATTATATGTCTTCATGTGTGCCTGCCATTCTTTACTATTCTTTGTTGTCAATTATCACCCCATTTTACATCAAGATTTAATGACTCCGCAGTTACGTGGAATATGATTTCAGGCGTAACCTGCGAACAAACAACGAACGAACGGACGAAAAACAAACAGAATTGTGATATAGATATTGCTTTGCTTTAGGTCCGAGTGCCTTACACGTTGCAAGGGCCGTTCGCCTATTGCGTTTCCGCTGCGGGTCTTGCGTAAGTGTCGTTCATGTTTTCGGAAATATGATCTTAATTTTTCTCTTGTGTAACCTCCTAAATATGATTTTTATTTATTGTATACTTTCTTAGTTCTGTAGAAACGGCAAATTTAAAGAATCATACGTAAGAATGTAAGTCGGACACAATGTGCGGTCAGTTGCATCGACGAATGCATCGTGTCATAGGAATAGCACTTCCAAGTCGGCTCATCTCCGCTGACCCAAGGATGCAGCCAAGGAGAAAATGGCACCGACGGAGCACAGCTGCTGAGGCACATTCCACCAGCAGGTCAGCCTACAAGTGCCACCTTCATTGAACCTTCTAGGATGACGTATAGGAGTAAAATCAATGAAGGAGTTTGAGACCGTCAGTCAATTTAGGGGATCGTCACTGCCTCTGCAAGTCTCTCATACCAACCCCTCCTCTCCCTCTCCCTCCCCCCTTCTCCTCCTACTCGCCCCCCCCCCGTCTCTCTCTCCATCCTTCCTCAATGACGCATGCCGATTGTCGCCATGTGGCCGATTGTCTGCCGTCGGTCGCTTTCTTCATTACCTCCGGTTTCGGAGTGTGAAGGGAGGGAATGTCCCTTTCTTCTCTCCTTTTTTATCTTCTTCCGCGGCGTGCTGCCTGTCTCGGTGAGGGAGGAACGCTCGGCGGGACTAAGCATCAGACACGTGGCAACGGGGAGGCTCTTGGCTTGGGCGTCCAGGCCCTTTCTGGCTCTTTTCTAGCTCTTTTCTCCGTCTCTTTCTGTCTTTATCTTTTTCTTTTTCTTTTCTCTCTTCTTTTCTTTTCTCTTTCTTTCTCTTCTTTCTCTTTCTTTCTCTTTTCTCTTCTTTCTCTCTCTCTTTCTCTCTCTCTTCTCTCTCTCTTTCTCTTCTCTTTCTCTCTCTCCTTCTCTCTCTCTTTCTCCTCTTTCTCCTCTCTTTCTCTCCCTCTCTCTCTCCCTCTCTCTCTCCCTCTCTCTCTCCTCTCTCTCTCTCTCTCTCTCTCTCTCTCTCTCTCTCTCTCTCTTCTCTCTCTCTCTCTCTCTCTCTCTCTCTCTCTCTCTCTCTCTCTCCCTCCCTCTCCTCCTCTCCTCCTCTCTCCTCTCTCTCTCCCTCTCCTCTCTCTCTCTCTCTCTCTCTCTCTCTCTCTCTCTCTCTCTCTCTCTCTCTCTCTCTCTCTCTCTCTCTCTCTCGTCAACTTTCTCTCTCTCTCTCACTTTCTCTCTCTCTCTCAACTTTTCTCTCTCTTTTCTTCCTCTTTCTCTCTCTTTCCCTTCTCTCCCCCCTTTCTTCTCTCTCTTTTCTCTCTTTCTCTCTTCTCTCCTCTCACACGCCCCACCTCCCCACTGCTTACCCTCTTCTCGCGTCATTCGAACTGCTCCGACTCTAGCTCTCGCTCTCTCTTTATCTCTCTCTTTCTCTTCACATCTTGCTTTCTTTTATCTCCTCTTCTTTCTCTCTTTCTCTCTTTTCTCCTCATTGTGCTCTCTCTCTCTCTCTCTCTGCTCCTCTTCTCATCACTCCCCTCTTTCTCATTTCTCTCTCACTCG
>NW_020870125.1:555394-558843 GCF_003789085.1 Penaeus vannamei | reverse complement strand
TCAAGAACGATGATATGTTGTAATGTGTGATATGTGTTCAAGAATAGGAGTCTCGATATATAACAATCAAGAACGATGATAACGCCATTTTAGTGACGTCAGTAACAGTAACACTGTGATAGAAGTATATTTCGTGTTTGAAGATATTATGAGCAAGGGAGATGACGCGAAGTCGTAGTGAAAGAGAACGTGGTAATGGTATTAAGAAGAGATAAAGACAGTAATAGGTAGGAAGGGACAAGTACGAAGGAAACGTAGTCTGACAATAGGGAATGGGCTTATAGCAATGAGCTCAAACAATCCGATTATTATAAGACTGAGAAGGGGAGGGAAAGGGCGTCGGAGGGGCTGTTTGGGCGTGACTCAGTCCGGGGCGCCTGCTCTCGTCCTTCCACGTGTATATCTTAGTATGACCCTTCGGTTATATTGTTGCTGTGTATTTTAGTATAGCTTGAGTTATTGTATAAGGTTGAAGGCTGAAGCTCGACTGTTGTATTCGTGTTATCACTTCATGTATTGTTCAGATGAATTGCATTGCAATATTGTAATTTTGTAGCAGATAAGGTGAGGGTGAGTGGAGTAAAAGTAGAATATATAGAGAGAGAGATGAGGGATGGTAAGAGGGAGAGAAAGAAAGACAAAGAGGCAAAGAGAAGGGGTGGGGGCAGAGAAATATTAAGAAAAAAGACAAGGAAGTAGAGATAAAATAGAGCAATACAAACTGAGAGACAGACAGGCAAATGAGGAGAAACAGACACACAGACCATGGTAAAGAGAGACAGGTAGAAGATGCAGATCGCAGAAAAATCGTTTAGAAAATGGGAAACGAAGAGAGAAATAGCACCAGAAGGAGTAACTGAAGAAGAGCGGTAAACTATTAATCAAAGCTGTAGAAAAATGATGACAAAAATAGGATATGAGATACAGAGAAAAGAGGAAGAGAGAAAGAAAGAAAGGAGGGGGAGGGTGGGGAGGGAGGAGTGGCCACAATGCAGTGTTGTTGCGTCGCTGGGGGATGGGGGGATGGAGTGTCTCTTTTCTTTTATAGTTGAATGTATTAATTTTTAGACTCGCGTTTTCTTTTCTACACATTTTGTTCAGTGTTTAAAGGGATATTTTTTCTTTTTTTTTTACGTGTGTATTGTTTGTGTCTGGTATTTGGCATTTTCCTCAGTTCCTTTAATTTATCGTGTATTTATTTGGATTTTCAGTTGTAAGGAAAGGACGTGGAAAAGTTTTTTTTTTCTCCTGTTCTTTCTCGTTCTCTTTCGTCTTCCCTCCCTTCCCTCTTTCCCTCTTTCTTTCTTCCCTCCTCTCTTCCTTTCCTGTCTCCCTTCTTTCCTGTCTTCTTTCCCGACCTGCCTCTCTCCCTCTTCCCCTTCTGTTCCTCCTTGCCTCCCTCCCTCCCTCCCCCTCCCCGTCATCCCTTCCTTCTTCCCTTTTCACGCATTCATGTAATTTGTTATATGATTTTAATTTCTGTTCTGCATATCTCTAAATGCAAATGCCTGGAGGCCGTCATGGGGATCGGGATCGGCTGGCTCCTGCAGGGCGATGGGCCGGCCAAGTCTTGCGTTTGTCTTCCGTTGAGTACGATGCCGAGGCAGAAGTCCGAGGGCGCTCTCGCCGGCTCGTGTCTTGGGGGCGCTGCGCAGAGAGCTGAGGAAGAGGAGGCAAGGGGAGAGGGGGGAGACAACGAGGCGAGAGAGAGAGAGAGAGCGAGAGAGAGCGAGAGAGAGAGCGAGAGAGAGCGAGAGAGAGCGAGAGAGAGAGAGAGCGAGAGAGAGAGAGAGAGAGAGAGAGAGAGAGAGTGAGAGAGAGAGAGAGAGAGAGAGAGAGAGAGAGAGAGAGAGAGAGAGAGAGAGAGAGAGAGAGAGGAGTGGTGTGCGAGATCTTCCTCGAGGGCTCGTGATTTTATCCGCTCTCATCTTGTCGCCGGGGAGCGGCTTGAGGATCGAATTCGAGCCGAAGTCCAGTCTCCGGGAGGCTCCTGTCGCACCCACAGATGGCCAAGAGTTGCTGTGAAGGGCGGCTGATCCCTATTGATTTCGTTTCAGTTTCGGAGTCCCTGGGTGCATCTTTGTCGTTTCGGCTTTTTATTTATAGTCTAACTAGACTATTATTCCTCGCCACCGTCGTCCCCACCGCCACCATTTGCATCATCGCCACGTCCTCTAATCATTGGTATTGTTGACTATCATGATCATCTTTTTTCTCTCTTTTTTGCTGCTGCTGCTGGAATTCCGATGATGATGCTGGTGTTACTGTCAGATTTTTTTTGGTATTAAGTCCATAGTTTAACCTACAAAACGTAGTCCCTGTTTGGCAGTAATTTGTTTTTAGTGAATCCACATTTTAACTATAGCATTTTTTTCTCCCCGGAGTAATGAACTCTCATAGGCGTGTTGGATCATGAAGGGTTATGGTTTATCGAATGCGGATCACCCACGCATGTTCAAGGAGGTGGTTTGGCAGCGCCACGACCTTCATTTCAGAAGCCACGCGCCAGAGGTTGCTTGAGTGGCCCAAGCAGGTAAAGTGATCCCTTGAGGGGGCATCGCTGCTGGCCCCCAATGATCGCAAGTCCCCCTTGGGTTAGCCCGTTGGTCCGGCGGTGCCAGAGGCGGCCGGCCCATCCGGAGGCGCGGTTGGAAGGAGGCCTCAAGCACCTGGGTTCGACTTTTTGATTGATTTTCTCTCCTCCCTGGAAGGCTCATTTGGACTTCATACCATGAATGATCCTTCATGGACGTTGCGCAATAAGCTATGCATATGCATTCAGAAGTAGGTGTCATCCAGAAAATACTTACCAGCGGTTGGTATGTTGCAAGACATATTGTGCAAGAAAGGAAGAACAAAGAAACAGCAACAGAACGTGATGAAGAGGCCGCAGGGGCAGATAACGTCCAGGCCGGCGTGTTCCAGTAGACGGCGCACATTAAAGATGTGTCTGCGTTGCCGATAGACATTATCCTCCTGGGGGAAGTTCCCCCTCCCGCGCCCTGCGTTTTGCGTTCCCTTTTTTGGCGAGCGTCAGATCCCCAAACCCCCAGGCGTTGTAGAGGGCGCGATGCTGGTGGTGGAATTATGAATGAGATGGAGCTCCTTCATCGGGCCGGCTAAAGGAGGCTCTTTGTTTACTACGCCGGAGACTCGTTTTACTCGCACTCGACGCCGAGGGGTCGCGAGTGCGATGCGAGGGGAGAGTAAAGGGGTGTGAAGGGGATGTTAATGACTCGGTGGCAGGGGAAAGGGGATGATTAAAGAGCGGGGGCGGCTGCACTGAGGCGGCCCCGGAGCACGGAGTACGCGGCCGGGCTGGCGACGGAGCGGGAGGCAGGCGCTGGGAGGAGGGATTCGGTAGTAAAATCCCCTCCCCGCCCCCTCGCGCCCTCTTTCCAAAATTGCATTCAAAAGGATTGCAGAGGTTAAAGACGAGGGGAGGCGAG
>NW_020870125.1:545394-547894 GCF_003789085.1 Penaeus vannamei | reverse complement strand
CATCCGCAAGCGTAAGTGTCCCGCCGTGTCTCTCAGCACTCGAGCCATTTTGAAACAGCTGCCCTTGTAAGAAAATTACCTGCGAAGGTGAACAGGAGAATCTTATTTATGAATGCACATAGGAATGAATCCCGAAACCGTTTTAATTACGCAAATGATTGAGTACGAATGTCATGGTGTGAAATAGATAGTGATTTAGATATATGCTTCATAAAAAGTAGAGTATATAAAATTTACGAATAGTGAAAACATATCCCCATACTAGTACGATAGCCAAAATGCAGAAGCTTTTATTTTCATTGCCAAGGCAGTTATATTCATCTTAGTTGTAAGTGTTTGAAGAATAGATGATTATGTAACCATATAATTTTTTGATGTAGTAATTTTGGCCATCTTCTGACAGTGGTTGCAGACAACGACTGTCTCTCCGACAAATACCATCAAGGAGCCTTCATCAAGAGCCAGTGGTCGTGCTGCAAAGGCGGCAAGAACACCATCGCGTGCACCGACGTCACTTGGACGATCAACCACAACAACAACCCGCCAGGTGGGTGCTGTGGCGCTGCCAGCAGGGCGCCCGCGCGGCCATCGGGAGCCTGGGGCGGTTGTGCCCCGGACGGCAGTTTGCGCCTCGGAAATGGCCACGCTTCTTCTCTCTCTCTCTCTCTCTCTCTCTCTCTCTCTCTCTCTCTCTCTGCTCTCTCTCTCTTCTCTTCTCTCTCTCTCTCTCTCTTCCTTCTCCCTCTCGCTCCTCTCTCTCCCTCTCCTCCCTCTTCTCTCCTCCTCCCTTCCCAATCCCTCTCACTCCTCTCTGTCTCATCTCTTCTCTCTCTCTCTGTTCTCTCTTGTCTCCTCTCCTCTTCTCCCTCTCTCCTCTCTCTCCTCTTCTCTCTCCTCCCCCCTCCTCTCTCATGTCTCCTACCGATCTCCTCTCAACTCGTCTCTCTCTCGTCTGCTCTCTCGTCTCTCTCTCCATCCTTCCTCCTCTCTCTCACTGTCTCTTCTCTCCCTCCCTCCCTCCCATCCACTATTCTATGATTCTCCCTCCCTCTCCTCTCCCTCCTCCTCCCGCTCGTCTCCGCTCCTCTCTCCCATCTCCGAGCTCATCACCTCCTCCCTCTCTCTCCCTAGCTCTTCCTTTTCTTCTTCACTCGCTCTCTCTTCCCTCCTTCCTTCCCTCCTCCTCCTCCCTCCCTCCTCCCTCCTCTTCTCACTTTTCTTCCTCCCTCCTCTCCTTCTCTCCTTCTCTTGGTTGTCTCCCTTCCTTCCCTCTCTTTCTTTCCTCTCTTTCCCTCTTCGCCTCTCTTTTCTCTCTTATCCTCGTTATCTCCCTCAAACGTTGTCCTTCTCTCATCGTTCTCTCCTTTTTTCCTTCATTTCTCTCTTCTTCCTCCTCAAATCTTTATATATTTTATCGTATTTTTGTTGTAGCGATGACTTTTTCGTTTGTATTTTTTATCCATTTACGCATATATATCCACGTGAGATCTCTTCGCCTTGGGTAAGATGTATTGATATAGTAAAGAAGCCATGGTAATATGGGAGAAAGATATTTTCTGTACATTAAGGGAACATAATTGCTTGCTGTCATTTGACTCTGGAAACGCGGTCTTCAGAAGGGCATCGTTGTGAATGCAGCGAATATTGCCAAAACACCGCTTGCAATCCCCTTTTGTCAACGCCTTTATGCTGCCACGCCCCTTAGAGTCACATCATCATCTTTGTCCCTCGTGGGTGCTGCATCGCATGACATGGAAGTTATTAAATGCCATCAAACTTTCTGGATTTTTTTTCGTGGACTTTTTTTGGTTGTTCAGAACAATAAATAACTTTTTCAAAGCGGAACAGTTGGAGGGAGGGGGTGTAGGATTGTTATTATAACGTGCCTCGTGTGTTTACAGAAGTGTAGAAGCAGACGGTCTAATAGTACTTCCGTATGGATAAAGAGACACCCCGGAGTTACTCTATTTACTTTAATTTTCAAATCTTGAATGAAAACGTCGATTTCCTGTGTGAATAACCAATTAAGAATTTCCTCAGGTCGAAAGTAATAATCGCGTGCTCTTTTTTCCTTCCCCTTTGCCTTCCGGTATTGAAGGCGCGTAGGCAATTATCTCGTAGACTTTTTTAAATACCTGCGGCGCATGGCATACATTCTCAAAACTTCAATACTACCTGGAGTTAAAAATGTTCGTTTTTGGATATTGGAGAGTTAAAAATTCCATTCACATATGCCCTCAGAGTGTACTGTTTGTACTTAGGAGTGTTCATTTTTTTTTCGATTTACCGCATCGCTTCCGGCCAGGTCTCCAAGCCGTTGCGAGAAGTAGGGTGTTTACGGCGTGACATCGGGCGAGGATTCGCTTGCGACGGCGCTAGTCCGGCCGCGCCTCGGCCCGCCTTCGGCGCTGCGGCGTGGGGAGGAAACACTTGCGCCGGGGCGCATGCGAATTCGAAGTCCTCGCCTCACGGAAAGAAAATCGAAGCACCGTATGCGGAA
>NW_020870125.1:513243-539232 GCF_003789085.1 Penaeus vannamei | reverse complement strand
AGAGGAGAGAGAAGGAGAAGAGAAGAGAGAGAGAGAGAGAAAGAGAGAGAAGAGAGAGAGAGAGAGAGAGAGAGAGAGAGAGAGAGAGAGAAAGAGAGAGAAAGAGATAGGAGAAAGAGAAAGAATGAGAATGAAGATAGATAGATAGATAGATAGATAGAGAGAGAGAGAGAGAGAGATAGAATAGAATAGAAAGAGAGGTAGAGAGAGAGGGAGAAAGAGAGAGAGAGAAAGAGAAATAGAAAGAGAGAGAGAGAAGAGAGGGAGGGGGGGGAGGGGGGAAGACAGGGGTGAGAGGGGAGCGAGCGAGCGAGAAGTGATGGTGACGCCATTCGTCCTTCGGAGGACGAGGAAAAGTAGGAAAGGTTTTATTTCCCTCCCCAGGTGGCATCGTTAGGGGGATCGCGATGCCATTCTTTGAGAGGTGGCCGTATATTCAGACCCCCTACCCCACCCACCTCCCTCACCCCTTCCCCTACCACGTCCTTTTTCTCTCTCCTCATTTCCATTATCTTTTTTTCTTCGTCTTTTCCTTGTCTCCTCCCTTCTTCATTATCGTCTCCTTCCTTCTGCTTTACTTTCGCTTTTGCCTTTCCTTCCGTTTTTTTCTCCTTTTCGTCTCTCTCTCTCCACCACCTCATCCCTCTCTTTTCTCTCCGCTAATTTCTCTTCTACACTTTCCTTTCTTCTCCTCTCTTTCACTTTCTCTTCCTCTTTCTCATCAAATTTCCCTTCTTTCTTCTCTTCTCTTCCTTCTTTCTTCTTCTCTACAACCTTTCCTGTCTGCTCCATTTCCCTTTCCCTTTCTTTCCTTCCTCACTCCCCCACCGCCTGTCCTGTCTTCTCCCTTTCTTTCCCTTCTTTCCTTTCTTTCATTTTCATTTCTCTCCTTTCCTTTTCCTTCCCCTTCCCTTCCTTCTACCTTCCCCTTCCCCTTCCCCTTCCCTTCCCTTCTTCCTTCCCCCTTCCCTTACCTTACCTTCCTTCTTCCTTTCCCTTCCCTTCTTTCCCTTCCCCTTCCTTCCCTTCCTTCCCTTCCCTTCTTATCCGTCCAATGTCCGCAATCCCCTTATCACGCTGCCCACCTCAGCCGCCCGTCCCTCCCCCGCCCCCAGTAACCCAGAGCGGGGATGCGTCGCGCCCAGTAGCCCAGATTTCAGGAATTTACCGACGCGGGGGGGCGGGGGGGAGGGAGGGGGGTGACGGAACAAGTGAATTAATGTTCTTGCGAGTTTGGGGGGGGGAAGGTAAGGTTGGGGGGTTAGCGGGGGGGGGGGGAGGGGATCTAGGCGAAATGGGGGAGGGATGGAGGGAGAGGGGGTGGGAGGGAGGGAAATAAGTTCAGTTGGGAAAGCGGGATTCAGGCGAATGGGGGTGGAGGGGGATGGAGGAAGAGGGGAAGAGGAAGAGGGGAAGGGGGGAAATAACTTCAGTTGGGAAAGGGGATTCAACGAATTGGGGTGGAGGGGGATGGAGGAAGAGGGGAAGAGGGGAAGAGGGGGGAAGGAGGGGAAATAACTTCAATTGGAAAGCGAGGAATTGAGAGTGTGTGGAGGGGTGAGTGATGAAGGTCTGGTTGAGTGATGAATGAGTGAATTAGTGGTGTGGCGAGGGGGGCCGGGCTAGGTAGGGGGTTGGGGGGGGAGGGGAGGGGGACTAAAAGACTGATTAAATTGGGGGTGGGGGAAGTGGTGGGGGGGAGAGTGGAAGAGGGAGGGGGAAGGGAATAAGCCTACTAGAAGGTGAGGAATCGAGAGAGTGACGTGAGTGAGGGTGAACATGAGGCGAATGAGTAATGATGGGGTTTTGATGCATTCGTGAATAAGGGAGAAGGCAGGGTGGGGGGGGAGAAAACAGGATCCAGTGGAAGGGGCGGGGAGAGAGAGAAGGAAGAAGGAGGGGAAATAACTTCTCTGGAAGGTGAGTCACTGTGAAAGCCATTGTGAATAAATTAATGAGTTTCGATGAGTTAATGGAAGGTCGAGGAATTAATGAGTTTGTGGCGAATCAGCGAGTGAGGGATTGTTTGGGTAGCACGTGATGAATGAGTGATGAAGTAAGGCATGGGTGATGACTGTGAGGGAGCGATGAGGTGATGAGTAAGCGGAAGAGACTGCGATGACGGAGCGAGTTGGGGAAGAAAGTTTTTTTTTTTTTTTTTTTTTTTTTTTTATTATTCTTTTTTATTCTCAAAGGGTGTGGGGGGTGGGGGTGGTAATTATTGATTGGAACGAGATTGGTAAATTGTACATTATTTCTGTTGAAAGGTCATAGTTAATTTTATGATTAAGCGTTGATGATACATTGTCATTCGAGTGACGAGATTTTTTTTTTCATTTTTATTTATGACAGTTGTTGCGTTAATGACGATATGAAATCAGGGGAGAGTGCCCTTGGGTGTTCGTTTTGTTTGTTTGTTTGTTTGTTTGTTCGTTCGGTAGTCCTTGAGGAGCGGTTTAGGATTTTTATTTGAGGAATTTTTCTTGGGGACATCGCTCTGTCTCTGTCTCTCTGTCTTTGTGTCTCCTCTCTCTCTTTCTCTTTCTCTTTCTTTCTTTCTCTTTTTCTCTTTCCTCTTTTCTCTTCTCTCCTCTCTCTCTCTCTCTCTCTCTCTCTCTCTCTCTTCTCCTCTCTCTGTATAATATTATGTATATATATCTGTCTCTTATCTATCTGTGTATCTATCTTTATCTATCTATAATATCTATTTCCCTTTGCGTATCTTTGTCCGTCTGCCTACTTATCTGTCTATCTACGCCTATCACATTCCTTGCTCATTTATCTCAAGGTCTGTGTATCGATATATCTCCTTATTCCTCTTCCGTGTTCTTACCTCGCTCGCTAATCCGCCCTTTCTCTGTGTCACCCGTCGTTCTTGTCGTGTCATGGCCCCTCAAGGCGAAGTAGTCTCGTTGTCATCATGGACCGCCCCCCCCCCCGCTGCTCCCCTTCTCCCTTTCCTCGTCTCCCTCTCCATCCCCCCTTTTCCCCTTTTTCCTTTTTTTTTTCGTCTTGGCTCCTGTTCCTACTCCCCCTCATGCTCCTTATCATCATCATCATCATCATCATCATATCATATCATATCCTTTTACCTCCCCTCCTTCTTTTTCTTCTCCTCCTCCTTCCTCCTCCTCCTCCTCCTCCTCTATCCCTCCTACATACGTCAAGGCTTCTCCCGTAATAAGAAGTCTTCGCCCCTGTCTTTTGTCACTGTCTTCGTTGGTGTCTTTGGTCTACTCGCATTTTCAAGGAAAAGTCTTGAGTCATTCTCGCAACCTTGGGTGACTTGGTTACTCTCTCTATGTTTTCTCTGTCTCTGTCTCTCTCTCTCTCTGTTTCTCTCTCTCTCTTTCTGTTTCTCTCTCTCTCTCTCTTTCTCTCTCTCTCTCTTTGTTTCTTTCTCTCTCTCTCTCTTTGTTTCTTTCTCTCTCTCTCTCTCTCTTTTCTCTCTCTCTCTCTCTCTCTCTCTCTCTCTCTCTCTCTCTCTCTCTCTCTCTCTCTCTCTCTCTCTCTCTCTCTCTCTCTCTCTCTTACTCACTCACTCGCTCACACTCACTCACTCACTCTCACTCACCGTCACTCACCACATCACTCTCATCCACTCACTCACTCACTCTCACTCACTCTCTCACTCTCCCTCTTCTCCTCTTCCCTCTCCCTCTCTCCACTCACCCACTCCCCCACTTCCACTCTCTGCCCTTCCCTCTGTTTTTTTTTTTTTGTTGAGAGGCCTTTGCGGCAATTCCTTTTTTTTGTTGTTGTTGTTGTTGTCTTTTTTTTTTTAGTTTTAATGCCGTGACGACATTTAAAGATTGTTCGGTCGATTCTCGTCCTCGAATAGAAAATCCTTTGTCGGCGTGCATTACTTTTTCTCTTTTTTCTTTTTCTTCTTCTTCTTTGCAATCTACGCGTAATGTGTCTTTTTTTCCTTTCTTTTTTCTTTGCAATCTACGCGTAATGTGTCTTTCTTCTTCTTCTTCTTCTTCTTCTTCTTCTTCTTCTTCTTCTTCTTCTTCTTCCTTTGCAATCTCGCGTAATGTGCATTGCATTGTTTGTTGCCTGCAGGAGGGTGTGTCGGGGGGGGGGGTGAAGATGGTGGTGGTGGTGGTGGTGGTGGTGAGGATTGTTGTGATCATGGGAATGGTGGTGATGGGAGTGGGGAGGGATTTTGAGGGTGATGGTGATGGTAGGGAGAATGGTGAGGGTTGTGATGGTGAGAGTAATGTGTCTGGTTTGTTTGTGTTTATTTTTCATAGTTTTCTATATCCATTTTTATTTATGTATGTATTTGTTTTTTGTTTTTATTTTTTATTGTTGTTTTTATTTTGTGCTTGTATTATGGTCCTATTTTGGATGTGTGGTATTTTTTTTTATCGATTTGCTCCTGGTCTTTACCCCTGACTCCTTTTTTTTTCTTTTTTCTTTCTTTTTCTTTTCTTTCTTTCTCTCCTCTCAGTGGTGGGGGTCTCTCTCCCCTTTCCTTCTTTCCTTCCTCTTTTGCCTCCGAATTTATTATCACTGCCATCCATTTCCTTTATTTTTAGAATTACTTCCGCCGTTGTGCCGCTTCGTCCCTGTTTCGAGCGCATAGGCCTATCTGCGCTCCATTTTCTGATGCTGTTCCTCCTGTTTCTCCCTGTTCTCTCCTCTTTCTCGGTGTGTGTTTTTATCTCCCTTTTTATCGTTCTCCTCTGCCACGTGTGTATTTTCTTTTCTCACTTTTTATGTTCCTCGTCTTCTGTTTTTTCATTTTTCCGGGTGTAATTCCATTGCCTTATTTGGTATTGTTTCTATCCTCCGCTCTTCTTTCTTTGTGTGTTGTTTTTTGTTGGGTTTTCGGTGTTATGTTTCTCGTCTCATTCCCTTCCATCGTGTGTTTATTTTTCTTTTCTTTCTTTTCTAGATGTGTGGTTCGTCCCTTCTCTCTCCGCGTTCAATTTATTTTTTTCGGTTTTCTTTTTTCTTTTGTTTTGTTTCTTTTTCTTTTCTTTGGTTTTTGGTTTCTTTTTCTTTTCTTTTGTTTTTTTTTCTTTTTCTTTGGTTTCTTTTTCTTTTTTATTTTTATTTTGTTTATTTTTCTTTTCTTTTTTTTATTTTTCTTTTTCTTTTCTTTTTGTTTTTTTTTTTTTTTTTTTTCTTTTCTTTTCTTTTGTTTATTTTTCTTTTTCTTTTCTTTTTTTTTTTCCTTTTCTTTTCTTTTGTTTATTTTTTATTGTTCTTTCAACTGTCTCATCTCGCCGTTTGTATTTTTCTTCTCGGTTGATGTGAATCCACCTCCTGTCTCTTTGTTTCATTTTTCCTTTCTTGTATTTTCTCATCCCTCTCATCTTTCTCCTGTCTCTTTATCTGTTTCATTTTTCCTTTCTTTCTTGTATTTTCTCATCCCTCTCATCTTTCTCTCCTGTCTTTTATTATGTTTCATTTTTTTTTTCATGTATTTCTCATCCCTTATCTTCCTCCTGTCTCTTTATCTGTTTCATTTTTCCTTTCTTGTATTTTCTCATCCCTCTCTGATCTTTCTCCTGTCTCTTTATCTGTTTCATTTTTTTTTTCTCATGTATTCTCTCATCCCTCTCATCTTTATCCTGTCTCTTTATCCGTTTCATTTTTCCTTTCTTTCATCCATTTTCTCATCCTTCTCTCATCTTTCTCTCCCCCTTGTTTATCTTTTCCCCCCATTTTCTCCGGCGTTGTTCTTCCCTTCTTTCTCTTCCCATCACCTCTTTTTTTTTTCTTTTTTTTTTTTATCAAGTGCCCTCTCGCGGCCGCCGCAGTAACGCATCAGGCGGGGAGATCGCCTCGTCGCTTTTTGTAAAATTAATAAGTTTAATGCCTTCCCCGAGTGTGCTAATGAGTAGGCTCGTGGTCGGGGCCGGGGGAAACGAGGCTGGCTTCTTTTGTTTGTTTGTTTGTTTGTTTTGGTTGTTGGTTATTTCTTTTTGATATACGGGAGAGCGCGTATATACTTGTTTTTTCTTGTTTTTTTTCTTTTTTTTCTTTTTTCTTTTTTTTGCTTCTTCTTTTTTTCTTTTTATTCTATCTTGTTCACTTTGTCTAATATTTTTATTTTTATTTTTTTTTTTTTTCTTTTTTTTTCTTTTTTTCCTTTTTTCCAGTGAGGGTGGGATGCGCAAGCTCGCCGGTGTTGCATTTTTTCCAGCTATTATAGGCCTATGTGACGTGATTTGGGTCGGAATGTTTTTTTTTTTTAACGATTGGTAAACCACTGTATTGTTTATTTTGTTAGGGTCAATAGCCCATAATCCCGTGACCTACATCCAGGCATTTTCACAGATAGCTTATCTGTTTTATCGGCCCTTTAAATACTCCGGCTGGAGATCAGCTGACACGAATGCTTTGTTAGCTTCGTACTCTGGGGATTTAACTTTTGAGAGCTCTGTGTGCGCGTGTGTGTGGAAATGTGAGTGGCTGACGTACACGGAAGGGGGGAAGTTGGAGTGTATACAGGGTTAACGTGGAAATCTGTGTGTGCGTGTACGTGCGATTGTACGAACGGGTAGCTAGCACGCACACACGAGGGGCTTGGGAGGGAGGGAGGGGCGTGACCTTGCTGCGGCCGCGGTAAGCAGCTGGCGTTACTGTCGTGACGTCATGACCCGCTCCGGTGGGTTGCCGGACCGTGTATTTTTTTGTGCAATGTTGCTGTCATTGTTATTTTGATTGAGTGTTTGCTCTCTGATTGTAGTGGATGGAATTGTTCTGGAGAGCCTTGGTAAGAGAGAGGAAATTAGGGAAATAGATTGATGGAAAAGGAAATTAGAAATAAGAGATAACAAGCTGAGAGAGAGAGAGAGAGAGAGAGAGAGAGAGAGAGAGAGAGAGAGAGAGAGAGAGAGAGAGAGAGAGAGAGAGAGAGAGGGGGGGGGGGGCAAGCAGACAGAGAGCAGAACTAGAGAGAGCCAGAGGAACGGTGAGGTCGAAGGGAGAGAAAGGAGGAGGAGGAGGAGGAGGAGGAGGAGAAGGAGAAGGAGAAGGAGAAGGAAAGGAGAAGGAGAAGGAGAAGGAGAAGGAGAAGGAGAAGGAGAAGGAGAAAGGAGGAGGGAGAAGGAGAGAGGAAGGGAGAAGAAGGAGAAGGAGAAGGAGAAGGAGAAGGAGAAGAGAAGAAGAAGAAGAAGAAGAAGAAGAAGAAGAAGAAGAAGAAGAGAAGAAGAGGAAGAAGAAGGAGGAGGAGGAGAAGCAGAAGGAGAGCAGAGAGAGACGAGACGGAGCGGAGCAGCAATGCCGTTTTTTTCGGCCCCGAGCAAGTGTGCGGCCTGGATGTCATTAGATCTCGGTGCGTGATGTAAGTCCTTTGATATGCGAGACAGAATCTGATGTCAGTGTTGGGGCTACTGCTTGGGAGGTGCTCGTGAGGGCGTGAGGGCGTGTGTGTGTGTGGGCGTGTGTGTGAGGGCGTGTGAATTGTGAGGGCTTGTGTGTGAGCGGCGTGTGTGTGTGAGGTGTGTGTGGTGCTGTGTTGAGGTGTGGTGCGTGTGTATGTTGTGTGTGTGTGTGTGTGTGTGTGTACGAGCCGGTGCAGTCCGTTGGGCGATGGCGTTCTTTCGCGTGTTTAGGTGAGATAGGAGGGAGAAGGCAGAGATGGAGGGGTGGAGGGAAGGAGAGGAGGGAGCAGGGGAGGCCAGACAGCGAAGAGCGATGCGGAGGGAGGGAGGGAGTGAGGGAGAAGTAGAGGGAGAGGAGGTCAACGGAGAAGGAGAGAGAGAAAGAGAGAGAGAACGAGAGAAATTCGAAAGAGGGAGAGAGGAGAGAGAGAGAGAGAGAAAGTTCGAAACGAGGCGAGCAAGAGGACGAGAGAGTAGGGCAGGGAGGAAGGAGAGAGAGAGAGAAATAAATATCGAAAGAGGGAGAGATACGAGAGAGAGGAGAAACGAAAGAGAAATTCGAGAAGGAGAGAGGAGCAGAGAGAGAAACGAGAAAAAATCGAAAGAGGGAGAGAGAGAAGCAGAGACGAGAACGCGAGAAAATTCGAAAGAGGAGAAAAGGAGAGAGAGGAAAAAATACGAGAGAAAATTCGAAAGAGGGAGAGACGAGAGAGCAGAGAGAGTAACGAGAGAAAATTCGAAAGAGGGGAAAAGAGAGAGAGAGAAACCGAGAGAAATTCGAAAGGAGCGCGATGAGAGTAGAGAGAGAGAGAGAGAACGAGAGAAATTCGAAAGAGGGAGAGTGGAGAGAGAGAGAGAGAACGAGAGAAATCGAGAAAGGGAGAGAGGGAGCAGAGAGAGAACTGAAAAAAATTTCGAAAGAGGAGAAGAGGATAGAGAGAGCAGAACGAGCAGAAATTCGAAAGAGGAGAGAGGAGAGACGAGAGAGAGAAACGTAGAGAAATTGGCGGGAAAGAGGTGGGAGAGCAGAGAGAGAGAGAGAGAAACGAGAAAAAATTCGAAAGAGGGAGAGAGGAGAGACGAGAGAGAAACGAGCAGAAATTCGAAAGAGGAGAAGGAGAGAGAGAGACGAGAACGAGAGAAGATTTCGAAAGAGGGAGAGAAGTAGCAGAAGAAAGAGAAACGACGAGAGAAATTCGAAGAGGGAGAGTGGAGAGAGAGAGATGAGAAACTGAGAGAATTCGAAAAGAGGGAGAGAGCAGAGGCAGAGAGAGAAGAGAACGAGAGAAAAAATCTCGAAAGAGGAGAGAGACGAGAGAGAGAAGGAGAACGAGAGAAAATCTAAAGAGGGAGAGAGGGGAAGAGAGAGAGAGAAAACGAGGTGGGCCGAGCTGAAGAAATTCGAAAAGAGAGAGAGGAGAGGAGAGAGAGAACGAGAGAAATTCGAAAGAGGGAGAGAGGAGAGAGAGAGAGAGAAGAACCGAGAAAATTCGAAAAAGAGGGAGGAGCCAAGTTAGAGAGAGAGAAGACGAACGAGAGAAAATATCGAAAAAGAGGGAGAGTGGAGAGAGAGAAGGAACGAGAGAACGAGAGAAAAATCCGAAAAAGGGAGAGGGAGAAAGAAGAGGAAACCGAAGAAAAAATTTTCGATAAGAGGGAAGAAGAGAGAGGACGAGAACCGAGGAGAAATTGCCGATTAAAGGGAGAGAGGAGAAAGAGAGAGAAGAACGAAAGAAATTTCCCGAAAAAAAGGGGAGATGAGGAGAGAGGGACTGAGGAAGGGCGAGAGAGAACCCCAGAGAAAATTCCCCGGAAAGAGGAGAGAGGAGAGAGAGGAGAACGAGAGAAATTTCGCGAAAGAGGGAGAGAGCGAGAGAGAGAGAGAAAACCCGAGAAAATTCCCGAAAAAGGGAGAAGTAGAAAGGAAGAGAACGGAGAAGAAAATGCCGAAAAGAGGAGACGAGAGAGAGACAGGAGAGAAGGGGAGAAGAGAGAAATCGAAAAATAAGGGAGAGGCCCCAGAGGCAAAGAAGAGACGAAACCCCGAGAGGAAATTTCGATAAGAGGGAGAGAGATGAAGAGAACCGAAGGAGAAATTCCCCGAAAAGAGGGAGAGAGCAGAGAGGGAGAGGAACGACAAGAAAAATTCCGAAAGAGGGAGAGGAGGATGAGGAGAGAGAGAAAACCCAAGGAGACAAAAATGAGAGAGGAGAGAGGGAAGAGAAGAGAGAACCCGAGAGAAATTCGATAAGTTCAGGGCACGGAGAGTAGAGACTGAGAACGGGATCCGAAAACCGCAGCAAAAAATTTCGAAATGAGGGGAGAGGATGGGAGGGAGAATGAGAACCCGAGCCAGAAAATTCCCGAAAGAGGAGAGAGGAAGAAGAGAGAGAGAGAGAACGAGAGAAATTCGAGAGAGGGAGAGAGGAGAGAGCACCGAGAGGCGAACGAGAAAAAAATCGAGCGAGAAGGGAGAGAGTAAGAGGAGGAGAGAGAGAACGACGGAGAAATTCCGGAAGCGAGGAGGAGGAGGAGGAGAGAGGAGAGAGAACGGAGAAGAAAAATTACCCAAAAGGAGAGAGGAGAGAAGAGAGGGAACGGAGAAAAATATCGAGAGATCTAGAGAGGGACGGCAGCAGAGTTAGAGAGACGAGGAGAGAACGAAAGAAGCAATTCGAAAGAGGAGGAGAGGAGAGAGAGGCAGAGAACGAGTGAGAAAAATTCGAAAGAGGGAGAGGCAGGGACCGGAGGAGAGAGAGAACGAGAGGAAAATTTCCCGAAAAGAGGTAAGAGCGAGAGAGAGAGAACGACTGAAACAGAACGAAGAGAGACAATTCGAAAGAAGGACGAGAGGAGAAGGTGAAGAAGGGGAAAGAGGAAGCGAAAGGAGAAAATTTTCCGAAAAAAAATAAGAGGAGGGATAGGGAGAGACGAGGGAGACGGGAACGGATGCAGCAAATTCCGGATGAGAGCGAGAGAGAGGAAGAAACTAGAGAGAGAGAACGAGAAGAAATTCGAGAGAGGGAAGAGAGGAGAGAGAGAGAGAGAACGAAAAATTCGAAAGCAGGAGAGCAGTTTAATGAGAGAGAGAGTGAGACACGAGAGAAATTCGAAAGAGGGAAGAGAGAGAGAGAATGCAGAACGAGAGAAGATCGAAAGAGGCGGAGAGAGATGAGAGGAGAGAGAGAGACGAGAGAAATTCGGAAAAGAGGGAGAGAGAGAGGGAGAGAGAGAGAACGAGAGAAATTCGAAAGAGGGCGATGGAGAGGAGGAGAGAGAGAGAACGAGAGAAATTCGAAAGAGGGAGGACGAGTGAAGAGAGAGGAACCGAGAAAATTCGAGAGAGGGAAGATGTAGGAGAGATAGAGAGATGATACGAGATGAAGATGTCGAGAGGAATTTGATGTTAGTATGGGAGAGAGAGAGAACGCAGAGAAATTCGAGAGAGTGAGTGTGGAGGAGATGGAGAGAGAGAGAGATGTGAGTCTAATAATCTGAGATAAATGCTATTGAATGTATAATGGAATAGAGAGCCATAGATGAACGTAGAATAGAGATTCGAAACGAGTAGAGTATGAGTATTAAAGAGAGAACAGGAAATCGAGATGAAAAAATAGATAAGCAATAACTAATAAAATTCGAAAAGAGGGAGAGAGGGAGAGGAGGGCAGGGAGGGAGAAGGATAGTGAGTGTGTGTGAGGAGGGAGATGAGAGAGAGAAGAGAGAGAAGAGAGCAGAAGCAAAGATTATTTAAATCATATTGTGTGATGAGAGAAGAGAAGAGGTGAGAAAAGATGACAGATAGTGTGAGAGTGTAGTAGACAACGAGGCTGGTCTTGTGGGGTCGGTGGTAGGACGGCGTTAGTGAGGGATCGGAGAGTGAATTCAGTGGGGGTTTGCGTCCCCATGGCCCACCCTTGATAATTAAGCCGCGCGGCGAGGAGGTAACGAGGCTAAGTGACCGCCTTCACATTTTATAAGTATCCTATCGTGCGCTACAAGTCCTGTGGCACTTCCGTCAGCCCTCCATACTTCGTAGCTAGGGCCTCTCTTGTGATCTTGCCCTCGATGGACAAGCAGTGGGGTGAGGGCTGGGGGAGGCGGGGAGGGCAATTGCTGTTTATGTCATCTTCTATGCAGGATCAGTAACGACAGTCGTGGACTAGGCGCGCGTGTGCTGATGAAGATAATGAGAGAGAGAGAGAGGGGAGAGAGAGAGAGAGAGAGGAGAGAAGAGAGATGAGAACGATAGAAATTCTAGAGGGAGAGAGGAGAGAGAGAGAGAACAGAGAAATCGTAGGGGAGAGAGTGAGAGAGAGAGAGAACGAGAGAAATTCGTAAGAGAGAGAGAGAGAGAGAGAGAGAAACGAGAGAGTAAGAAGCGAGAGAGGGAAAGAGAGAAGAGAACGAGAGAAATTCGAAGAGAGGAAGAGAGAGAGAGAAGAGGAGAGAGAGAGAGAGAGCGAGAGAAATTCGAAAGAGGGAGAAAGGAGAGAGAGAGAGAGAAGAGGGGAAATTCGAAAGAGGAGACCGACGAGAGAGAGAGAGAGAGAGAGAGAGAGACAGAGAGAGAGAGAGGAGAGAGAGAAAAGAGAGAGAGACAGAGAGAGAATTCGAAAAAGAGGGAGAGAGGAGAGAGAGAGAGAACGAGAGAAATTCGAGAGAGGACGGGAGAGAGAGAGAAGAGAGAGAACGAGAGAAATTCGAGAAGGGAGAGAGGAGAAGAGAGGACGAGAGCGAGCGAGCGAACGAGTCCGTGCGTCAAGTAACCCTTGTGAGAGGCTCTGATTGCTCATCGTCCTAATATACATTCTCAAGTCACTCTTGCCTGGGGAATCCAAGGGCCCTGCGCTGCGCCTTCCCTCTGCCTTTAATTCCTTCTTCTTATTCTTCTTCGTCTTCGTCTTCTTGGTCTTCTTCTTATTCTTCGTCTTCGTTTTCGTCTTCGTTTTCGTCTTCTTCTTCGCCTTCTTCTTCTTCGCCTTCTTCTTCTTCTTCTTCTTTTCTTCTTCTTTTCGCTTGCTTCGTGTTTGTGTTTTCTCCTTTTTCTTTTTCTTCCTTCTCCTTTCAATTCCTTCTTCTTCTTCTTCTTCTTCTTCTTTCGTCTTTCTTCTTCTGGTCTTCTTTCTTCTTCTTCTCTTTGTCTTCTTCTCTTCTTCTTCTTCGTTCTTCTTCTTCTTCTTCTTCTCGTCTTCTTCTTCTTCTTCGTCTTCTTCTTCTTCTTCTTCTTCTTCTCTTCTTCTCTTCTTCTTCGTCTTCTTTTCTTCTTTCGTCTCTTCTCTTCTTCTTCTTCTTCTTCCCTTGCTTCGTCTTTGTGTTTAGCTCTTTCTCCTTTCTGTTTGTCTTTTTCTCCTTTTCTTTTTTTTCTTCTTTTCTCCTCCGTCTTCTTCCTTATGTCCTCCTTTGTTTTATTATTATTATTGTTGTTGTTGTTGTTGTTATCATCATCCCTATTATTTCTTAAATTCACGTTACCGATCCCCCTCTCCCTCTCTCCATCCCCCCCTCCCTCCTCCTCCCTTCCCCCTCTTCCCTCTCCCTCTCCCTCCTCTTACCCCCTCCTTCCTCCTTCCTCCCTTCCCCCTCCCATCCCATCTCCTCCCCCCCTCTTCCCTTCCTCCCTTCCCCCCCTGACAGTAGTGAGGGAATGTCACCCAGGCTGTTGCTGTTCCTTTTTTTTTTTTTTTTTTTTTTTTTTTTTCTTTTTTTATCCCTTTTGTTGCTTGGTCCTTCTCAAGTGGCCGGACACGAGTTTCGAGCAAATTTTGGTCCGGACGGATAGATTATACGTGTCTTCATTCGCTTTGTTTTTGTTTTTTTCGTCTTCTTTTTCTTGTCTTTTCTTTCTCTTTTTTCTTGATATGCATTTTTTCCTCGTTTTCTTCTTTTTTCAGTTTTTTCTTTCTACTGTTTTTGTCTTCTTTTCCTGTTTTTTTTTCCAGCTTTTCATCCTTTTTTTTTCTTTTCTTCTTCCTTTAATCCTTTTTTTTCTTCTGCTTCTTCTTCTACCTCATCCTGCTCCTGCTCCTGCTCCTGCTCCTCCTTTTCTTTTCATTCTTATTCCTATTCTTCCTCTCTCTTTTACTTCTGATTCTTCCTCTTCTACTTCTTTTCATCATCTTCTTTACATCTGCTTCTTCTTCTTCTTCTTCTTCTTCTTCGTGGTCGTCTTCCGGGTATGTATTTTTTTTAAGCGTCGTTATTGTTCGACTTTCTCCCATTTCACTTATGCAAAAAAAAAAAGGTTGTGGTTGCTGGGGGGGATCTTCTTCCGCCTGGTATGACGACAACGACGAGTCTATTTGTCTGTTTGTGTCTTTGTCTGTCTCTCTGTCTGTTTGTGTCTTTGTCTTTGTTGTTTTTGTTCTTGTCTGTCTGTTTGTGTCTTTGTCTGTCTTTTTGTTTGTTTCTTTGTCTCTCTCTGTCTGTTTGTGTCTTTGTCTCTCTGTTTGTGTCTTTGTCTGCCTCTGTCTGTTTGTTTGTTTCTTTGTCTGTCTCTCTGTCTTTTGTTTGTTTCTTTGTCTGTCTCTCTGTCTGTTTGTTTGTGTCTTTGTCTGTTTCTCTGTCTGTTGTGTCTTTGTCTGTCTCTCTGTCTGTTTGTTTGTGTCTTTGTCTGTCTCTATGTATGTTTGTGTCTTTGTCTGTTTCTCTGTCTGTTTGTTTGTTCTTTGTCTGTCTCTCTGTCTGTTTGTTTGTGTTTTTGTCTGTTTCTCTGTCTGTTTGTGTCTTTGTCTGTTTCTCTGTCTGTTTGTGTCTTTGTCTGCCTGTTGTCTGTCTGCTCTCTGTCTGTTGTTTCTTTGTTCTGTCTCTGTCTGTTTGTTGTCTTTGTCTGTTTCTCTGTTTCTGTTTGTGTCTTTGTCTGTTTCTTCTGTCTGTTTGTTTGTGTTCTTTGTCTGTCTTCTTGTTGTTTTGTGTCTTTTGTTTCTCTGTCTGTTTGTTTTTGTCTGTCTCTCTGCTCTTTTGTCTGTTTCTGTCTTTGTTTTGTCTGTTCTCTGTCTGTTCTTTTTGTGTCTTTGTCTGTCTCTCTGTCTCTTTTCGCTCTGTCGTCTGTTGTGTCTTTGTCTGTTTCTCTGTCTGTTTGTGTCTTTGTCTGTCTCTCTGTCTGTCTGTTTGTGTCTTTGTCTGTCTCTCTGTCTGTTTGTGTCTTTGTCTGTCTCTCTGTTTGTGTCATTGTTTGTCTGTGTCTTTGACTGTCTTTTTGTGTCTTTCTTTTCCGTTCCTCTTTTTCTCTCCGCTTCGCTTCTCTTCTTGCAAATGCTCTCGCCTCCTCGTCTCTCACCTTATCTTTTCTTGTCTCCCCTCTTCTCTTCTCTTCTTCTCTATTGGCTGTTCTCTCTTCTCATCTCTTCCGTGTTCTCTCCCTCTCTTCTCTTCATTCTTCTCATATTGGCTGTTTCCTCTTCTCCTCTTTCTCCTGTTCTCTCCCTCTCTTCTCGTATTGGCTGTTCTCTCTTCTCCTCTCTTCCGTGTTCTCTCCCTCTCTTCTCTTCATTCTTCTCGTATTGGCTGTTCTCTCTTCTCCTCTCTTCCGTGTTCTCTCCCTCTCTTTCTCGTATTGGCTGTTCTCTCTTCCTCTCATCTCTTCTCTTCATTCTTCTCGTATTGGCTGTTTACTCTTCTCCTCTCTTCCTTGTTCTCTCCCTCTCTTCTCGTATTGGCTGTTCTCTCTTCTCCTCTCTCCCTCTCTTCTCTTCCTCTTGGCTGTTCTTCCTCTCTTCCATGTTCTTCCCTCTCTTCTCGTGGTTGGCCTGTTCTCTCTTCTCCTCTCTTCCGTTTCTCTCCCTCACATCTCCTCTCTTCGGTCTCTCCCTCCCTTCAGACATGTAGGGTCGTCTGTGGGCGGGGTGGCAGCGTCGGTCGTCTCGCCGCGTAATTGGGTAACTGCCGTCAGCTGACTGGTCTTTGTGGAGCCTCATTGCCTTCGCTCGGGACCCGTTTCGAGCGGGCTCTCTCTCTCTCGCTCTCTCGCTCTCGCTCTCTCTCTCTCTCTCTCTCTCTCTTCTCTCTCTCTCCTCTCTCTCTCTCTCTCTCTCTCTCTCTCTCTCTCTCTCTCTCTCTCTCTCTCTCTCTCTCTCTCTCTCTCTCTCTCTCTCTCTCTCTCTCTCGCTCTTCTCTCTTCTCTCTCTCTCTCTCTCTCTCTCTCTCTCTCTCTCTCTCTCTCTCTCTCTCTCTCTCTCTCTCTCTCTCTCTCTCTCTCTCTCTCTCTCTCTCTCTCCTCTCTCTCTCTCTCTCTCTTCTCTCTCTCTCTCGCTCTCTCTCTCTCCTCTCTCTCTCTCTCTCTCTCTCTCCTCTCTCTCTCTCTCTCTCTCTCTCTCTCTCTCTCTCTCTCTCTCTCTCTCGCTCGGCTCGCTCGCTCGCTCGCTCTCGCTCCGCTCTCTCTCTTTCTCCTCTCGTCCTTCTCTGATTCCGTCCTCTCTCTTGGCTTGCGGTTCATTTCTCTCTCTCTCTCTCTCTCTCTCTCTCTCTCTCTCTCTCTCTCCTCTCTCTCTCTCTCTCTCTCTCTCTCTCCCTCACTCTCTCTCTCTCTCTCTCTCTCTCTCTCTATCTATCTATCTATCTATCTATCTATCTTTCTCTCTATCTATCTCTCTATCTATCTCTCTATCTGTCGCTCTCTCTCGTCCTTGTTCTTGTCCGTCCTTGGCCTTTCCAGATTTCTTTGTTTATATTTTCTCGACATGATCGTTACTTTGTTGCATTTTATTTCCTCATTCTTTCTTTTTTGTAATCATCAGTATTTGCTTTCGCCTTTATCACGTTTTGCTTCTCCTCTCTCTCTCTCTCATTTCGTTCCTTCATGTCTTTTTCACCCGTTTCTCCTCTCCGTCCCTTTCTCTTTGCTCGTTCTTGCATTCGCTAAGGTTCCAACACTGTTACTTGCCTTGTGCTTAACTCTCCCATATTGTTATTTCGTCTTCTTCGTCCATCTTCCTCTTCGTGCCTGCTACCTGCCTGTCCCCCCTCTCCTCCCTCTTTTCTCTATCTTTCTTCTTACTTTACTTTTTTTCGCCCTCATCCTCCTCTCTCCTTTATTATTTTTTTTTTTTATTTTTTTTTTTGCTTATCCCTTTTGCCTTCTTCCTCCTCCATCGTTTCCGTCTTTCTTTCTCCCTCTCCCTTCTTCCGTGACCTCTTTCGATCTTACTTCCAGTCTTCCTTTCTCCCTCTCTTCCTCTCGTCCCCCTTCCCTTCTCCCCCCTTCCCATGTTTCTTCCTCCCTCTTTTCCTTTCGTCCCCCTTCCCTTCCCCTCCTTTCCCATTCCCTTCCTCCCTCTCTTTCCTCTCGTCCTCCCTCTCTTCCTCTCGTCCTCCCTCCCTTCCCCCCCTCCTCCCCATGTCCCTTCCTCCCCTCTCTTCCTATCGTCCTCCCTCTCTTCCTCTCGTCCTCCTTCCCTTCTCCCCCCTTCCCATGTTCCTTCCTCCCTCTCTTCCTCTCTTCCTCCCGTCCTCCTTCCCTTCTCCCCCTTCCTCCCTCTCTTCCTCCCTCCCTCCTTCCCTTCTCCCCCCTTCCCATTTCCCTCGGCCTCCCGCGCCACCCCCTCCGCCGTGGCATCTCCCCTTTTAATTGCGTTGACCTCTTCCTTTGGCGATCCTCCGCGTCAGCTGTTGCGGACAACGCTGCCGCTCGGGCGTGATTATAGCCAANGAGAGGAGGAGAGGGTGAGAGAGGGAGGGAGAGAGAGGGAGAAGGAGAGAAGAGGGAGAGAGGAGCTCGAGGAAAGAGGGAGGAGAAGAGAAGAAGAGACAGAGGAGAGAGAGGAAGAGAGAAGAAGGAGAGAGAGAGAGATGAGGAGAGGAGAGAGAGAGGAGAGAGAGAGAGAGAGAGAGAAGGGAGAGGAAGAGGAGCAGAGGAGAGAGAGATGAGAGAAGAGGGGGAGAAGGAGAAGAGGGAGAGGAAGAAGAGAGGAGGATGAGAGAGAAGAGAGGAAGAGAGAGAGAGAGAAAGAGAAGAGAAGGGGGAGAGAAAGAGGGAGGAAGAGAGGGATGAGAGAGAGAGGAGAGAGAGGAGGAGACTGAGAGAGAAGAAGGATGAGAGAGAGAGAGAGGAGGAGAGAGAGATGAGTTCGATGTAGTTGAGAGGAGAGGCGGAAGGGAAAAGGGGAGAAAGGGGGAGTGAAGGGAAGGGAGGGAGGGGAGGGGAAGGGCGAAGGAAGGGGAGGGAGAGAGAGAGGAGGAAGAGAGAGAGAGATGAGAAGAGAGAGAGGAGAGAAGAGAGAAGAGGAGGGGAGAGAGAGAGAGAGAGATATGACGAGAGAGAGAGAGAGAGAGAGAGAGAGAGAGAGAGAGATAAGAGAGAGAATGGGGAGAGGGAGAGAGAGAGAGAAAGAGAGAGAGGAGAGAAGAGAGAGAGGAGAGAGAGAGAGAGAGAGAGAGAGAGAGAGAGAAGAGAGAGAGAGAGGAGAGAGAGAGAGAGAGAGAGAGAGAGAGAGGTGAGAGAGAGAGAGAGAGAAGAGACGAGAGAGAGAGAGAGAAGAGAGAGAGAGAGAGAGAAGGAGAGAGAAGAAAGAAAGGAGAGAGAGAGAGAGAGAGAGAGAGAGAGAGAGACGAGAGAGAGAGAGAGAGAGAGAGAGGAGAGAGAGAGAGAGAGAGAGAGAGAGAGAGAGAGATGTATACGTATATTTATCCTAATAAAACTTATATCAAAGTACAGATCTTTGCATGCTACTCATATATTCATATGTATATATGTATACATATATATGTGTGTGTGTGTGTGTGTTGAATATCCACACTATGATAAATCGCAAAGTAAAGACAAATAAAAGGCAAATAACGCAATAACCAGAGGAAGAAGAAGACGACGAAGAAGAAGAATAAGGAGAAAAAGAAGAAGAATAAGGAGAATAATAAGAATAAAAACAAAAAAAGAAGAAAAAGAAGGAGAAAAAGAAGACAAAGAATATGAAGAAGAAGAAGAAGAAGAGAAACGAAGAGAAGAAGAAGAAAGAAAAGGGAAAAAAGAAAGAAGAAGAAGGAGGAGGATGAGGAGGATGGGGAGGAGAAGTAGTAGTAGTAGAAGAAGAAGAAGAAAAGGAAAAGAAAGAAGAAGAAGGAGGAGGAGGAGGAGGAGACGAAGGAGAAACGGAAGAAGAAGAAGAAAAGGAAAAGAAAGAAGGAGAGGAGGAGAGGAGCGAGACGAAGGAAAACGAAGAAGAAGAAAAGGAGAGGTAACTTCCGTGTAGAAAATCCGAAGCAACGCGGGGGGGGGGATCAGGTTGATGGGGGGGAGGGGGAGGGGGGGGGGGAGGGGCTTCGTATTGATATTGGTCAAAGGTCGAAGTTTTTGGCTGCTTAAGGGCGGAGATGGCGCGAAGGGTATCTTTCCCTCCTTGTATCTTGTTTCGTCATTTTCTCTTTTCTTTTCCATCTCTCAGTCTTGTGTGTCTGTTTGTCGTTCCGTGTCTCTCTCTGTTTTTCCTCTTCTCTCTCTCTCTCTCTTCTCCTTCTCTCTCTCTCTCTCTCTCTCTCTCTCTCTCCTCTCTCTCTCTCTTCTCTCTCTCTCTCTCGTCTCTCTCTCTCTCTCTCTCTCTCGTTTTCGCTCTCTCTCTTTCTCCCTCCCTCCCTCCCACCCTCTCTTTCTCTCCCATCACCCCTCCCACCTCCTCCCTTTTCTCCCTCCCACCTCCCACTCCATCCCCCCCAAACAAACAAACAAACAAAACAAGCGAGCACCCCAGCGAGCCCCCCCCCCCCCCCCGCCCCGCCTTTCCCGATCGCAGTGGCTTCCCGGGCGCAGCGACGGCGCCTCCCGGGTGAAGAGTCAGCGCGGGCGCTGCCTCGTGGTCACGTGGCCGCAGGTTGCTCCTCCGGTCTTGGTGGTGCTGGTGCTGTTGCTGTCACTGTTGTTATTGTTGTTACTATCACTATCACTATTGTTGGTACTATATATATATATATATATATATATATATATATATATATATATATATATATATATATATATATTATATATGTGTGTGTGTGTGTGTGTGTGTGTGTGTGTGTGTGTGTGTGTGTGTGTGTGTGTGTGTGTGTGTGTGTACATATATGTTTTTTCTTTATTTTCCTTTTAGTCCATTTAAAGAGAGATCTGCTCTCTTATTTTCTCAAAATCATCCTACATCAATTTTTAAGTTTTCCCTTTCCTACTGTTTCCCCGTTATCACTCCTATCTCACTTCCCTTCTTTCTTATCCCTCTCCCCTCTTTCTAATTTCCCTTTTTCGTCTTTCTCATTTCCTTTCTTTCGTTATCGTTTCTTCCCATTCTCGCGTCTTTTTCTTATTTCATCTCTTCTTCCTTTCCTTCGTTCTCCACTCTTTCTCATTTCTTCTTTTCTCTCTTCCCTCTCTCTCCTTTCTCGGCCCCTTCTCATTTCTCCTCTTTCCATCGTTCTCACTTTCATTCTTCCTCCCTTCTCTCCTATCTTCCATTCATTCCTTTTCTTCCTTCCTTTCTCATGTCGCTTCTTTCTTCCCTTTTCTCTCTTTCCTTCCATCTTGTTCCGCATTCTTTCTCCTCTCTCCTCTTTCTTACTATCCTTCTCTACTCCCTTTCGCCCTCTTCTCTTTCTCTTTTCCCTTCTCTCTTCCCTTTCCCTCCTTCCCATTCTTATTACCGCTCTCTTCGCCCTTTTCCTCCTCTTTCTCCCTCGCGCCTTCCCTCCTCCCTCTCTTCCCATTTCCCCAAACCCTTTGATTCCTCTTCTCGCCACCTCACTCACCCTCTTTATCCCTTTGCCATATGGTTCGCGTCAGCACCTCTCTCGCTTTCTTTTCTTTATCTCGCTAAGTCTCTTTTATTCACCCTCTCAAGTCCTCTTTCTTTGTCTCTCTTAAGACTCTCTTTTCTCTCTCGTCGGCGCCTCTTCCCGGTCAGGCGGAGAGCCTTGTCATCTGGGTCGCCTTCATTTCTTCTCTCTTCGTCTTCATTCTCATCTTTATTTTCATTATCATGTTCATGTTCATGTTCATCTTCATTTTCATCTTCTGCTGCTGCCGCTTCTTCTTTTGTTATTATTACTATTTATTCTATGCCTTCTTGTTCTTCCTCTTCCGCTTCGTCTTCTTTGTTTATGTATATTACACATTTTTACAATATATCACATTCGAATTTAAATCGACATGGAGCATGGCAGTGTTGCCATGAGGCAGCAGTGCCATCAACCACACGGCTTGTGCAGACCGGCTGGAAGAGGAAAGCCGGAAAACGTGTCAAACAGAGCAAACACAAGCGCAGGGCCACAACCACCTCAGAAGACGTGGAATTTAAAGTGACCAACAATACATACACCGAAATGGGGTTACAGTCACTGCAGAAGGAAATGTGTGAAATTTTGCGAGCGCGGGCGGACCGGCGGGGGCGTGGGCGACCCTCTGCTGTGGGCGTCGTTTTCATTTGATGGTTCTATTAAAAGGAGACACATAAAGGAAAATGTTTTGGTAAATGGATAAGTAGATTATATAAATATGAACATGGAAAGTTTTTTTCGTCTTTGTGCGTATGTTGACTTTATTAATACATATGTAGATGAACATTTTTTTTTGTTGAATAGATAAATGAAATGTGTAAATAAACAAATATATGAATATATAGATGAAGGTTTTGGGGTTTTGTTTATTTTTTTAGATTGCTTTTTAGTCCAATTTTTATTGATTTTTTGTGATTTTGGAGTTCGTTAAGTGGCCCTTGCGCTGTTCTTTCTCTAGTCTATTATGATTTATATTTAGCTAATAATTTCGTAGCCCTGGATCTGGTGTTTTATATGATTTTTTTTCATTCATATATTCATTTTTTTCTTCTTTCTGTTCATTTTCACTGACGAATTTAACTATTTCTTAATTTCAACCCTTTTGATTCTATCTCATGTTCAGTCATTTCATTACGTAATTTTCCTAATTCTTCTTTAGGTTTTCTTTTGTTATTTCACGGCTCGTTATCTTTTATTTTGTATTTACGTGTTCTTGTTTAGCTCTTTTTAAACTCGTCTTCTTATCTTTATGTTCGTGATTTCGTAATTACTTTTCCACTGTCTCTTCCTGGTGTCACTTATTGCCCCATTCGGATAAGCATTCGGTTAACGCTTCGCACACACACACACACGTACACACACGCCCAGACGCTGAACTGAGGTGGGGGAGGAAGGGGAGTGGAGAGGAGGTGGGGGGGGTGGGAAGGAGGGGGCGTGAGTGGAGGGGAAGGGAAAGGAAAGAGGGGGGAAAAAGGGAAGGGAAGAGGAGAGGGAATGGGGTAAGATAGGAAGGGTAGAGGACGGGGCAGCGGGTATGGGAGGGGGAGGGAGCTGGGGATATGGGAGGAGGAGGGGAAGGGGTTATGGGCAGAGAAGGGGGGAGAGGGGAGGGGGAGGAAGGGCAGCTTGGGGAGGGGAGACGAAGGAGGCATTGTGTCAGCTGGCCGAGAATGCGCGGTATGCTAAGCGACGGAGGTGCTGTCGTCGGAATTTCTTAGCCATTCAATTTCCTTTTATTTCCCCTTAGCCACGCGAGGCGCCTTTAGTGGCCAATGAAACTGATCCGAAACTAAAACTGATTTTCCGATTTGAAAATAATGTCAATGGGCTTTTTCCTTACTGTAGGAAAAACAATGGGTTTCGATCTTCACAATAAACCTCCTTTCCTCGGAAACTAATATATCTTCCTTCCATTCCCTCTTTTATTTCTCCCTCCGTATCTCCACCCTTTACTCGTATTTCCCATCTGCTCTCATATTTCTGCATATCCCAGTAATAAACACGAAAGGCCGCCAAGGGACCCATCAGGGTGTCATCTGGCGACCGCCATATTTCACCCTGAATCACTTGCGAATTATCCATGTTTCCCCGCCCAGCGCTGACGTTTCATCTCTTCAACTGCAATCAGCCGAATTTTCATCTTCATAGATATATATATAAATACATTTTCATGTGTTAACAAAACAACACGATGAAAAGAGAAGGGAAGACAAATACGTTACAGATCCTGGAAATCAGCTTCTTCAACAGACTCCAGACTCAACGGCTAAAGAAAACGGAAAAATGCCGGACCGTCAGCTGGGAAACGAGCGGAACTTCGAGGAATTAATTTCTAATCCCAAATGTAATCCAGACTACCTATGCAGATGACTCCTTTCTCTTAGGATGGAAAACGGAGATTATGATCTAAACGGCTGTGTAAGATTTTGGGATAGGTCTGTGTGTGAACATTTTGAAATGAGATTGATCTGGATAGTTTGCACCTATTCTAGAGATGAATAGTTTGATAGAGATAGAGGAAGAGAGAGAGAGAGAGAGAGAGAGAGAGAGAGAGAGAGAGAGAGAGAGAGAGAGAGAGAGAGAGAGAGAGAGAGAGAGAGAGAGAGAGAGAGAGAGAGAACCAAACAGAAAGAGTTAAAACAAAACAATTGATAATAAAGCGAAAAAACAATTGATAATAAATTGAAAAAAAATTGATGATAAAGTGAAATAGTATAAAAAGAAGCCAGCAATACATACAACGAGACTAACTTTTCGCCACAAATGGACTGAGAAGCCCCTCCCCCCCCCTCCCTCCCCTCTCTCTCGCCCCCTTCCCCTGCCCGACGTTCTCCCCTCGTCCTCCCCCTCCCCGAGCGGGCATCAATAAGTCAGGCGAGAGCGCGCGAACTAAAGGAAGGGAGTGGGAGTCGCCGCGCGAGGATCCCGATCGCCTCCCCACGGATCCCGGATCGGATCCCGCGAGCTCAGCCGGATCATCCCGTCGGAGAGGACTCGGAGGCCGGGGATTAGACGGCCCTGCTGTTCGGCTGGCTCCGTGGGTCGGGGAAGAAGGGGGTGGGTGGGGGTGGGGAAGGGGTGGGGTGGAAGAGGCGGAGTGGGGGAAGGGTGAAGAGGGTATGGAGTAAGGATGGGAGTGGAGGTGGGCGTGGGGAAGGGGGAAGGGAAGTGGAGTGGGGTGGGCGTCGAAGGGTATGGGTGGGGATGCGGGAAGGGGACGGAGTGGAGTGGAGGGGGGGCGGGGGAAGGTGACGGAGTGGGGTGGAGGTGGGGTCAAAAAGTGGAATATGTGGAGGTAGGGTTGGTGAGGGAGATGGAGTGGATGGAGGAGAGGTAGGGAGAAAGATGGCTGGGTTGGGAAGGGGAAGGGATAGAGTGAGGCTGGGAGTGAAGGGGGCAGTGCATGAGGATAGGTTGGAGCTGGCGTTTGAAGAGGGCGAGGTCGGGTGAAGGGCGCCCGAGTGAGGGGGCGCGGGCGCGGGGTCGAGGGGCGAGCGGCGGCGGAGAGCGGGGGCGCTTCGGGGACCTCCTGAGGGGAGAGGCTTCGGGCTCGGCTCAGGGGGACGCGCGATCCTGCCGGAGGTCGGGAGCGAGGAGGAGAAAGGTAAAGCATTTGTTTCAGTAGGAGGTTGAATATATATATATATATATATATATATATATATATATATATATATATATATATATATATATATATATATATATATATATATATATATAGTATGTATGTGTGTGTGTGTGTATGCGTGTGCCCATACACTCATCCTCACATGATGAGGGCATACGTGTGAACCGGGTTTTCTTCCGCCAGTAATGCTTCCGAAGTTAAGATGGACAGTAATCATCTGGATCAGCTTATCCTCAAATCAGGCGAATTGCCCACGCCATCCCCCTTTTGACCAGGTTTTACCTTCGAATCAAGCGAAATGTCCACATTTTTGATACAGCAAACCAGCACCTCAAGTGGTGGTTAGAAATGAGTAAAATTTTAACCGTCAAATGTCACTTTTCACCGGGATAGATCTGCATTCCAGATGGATAGAAGCAATAGAATTGTTTCCCTAAAACAACAACCTGAAAAGAAAGCAAGACTGTACCTCGAAACTCGCTGAGATATAAAAAAAAATATTTGGATAAGGATACTCCTGTAATATTTACGAGAATGTGAGCTGTAATAGTGTAGCGCACTACACATGTGCTTCCTGTATGGGTTTGAGCTGCACGTGTGCAACTGAGGGAAAGGACGAGAAACAGACGCTGTAAGTCACCCCCTGGGCCAGGGCTTCGCGAACTGCTGCAGTGCAAAGGCAATCTACGACTTCGTTGATAATACAGCTGTTCTTAAGTTTCACTGTCAACAATAAACACACACATACACACTCACACACACGCGCACACACACACACATACCCACACACACACACGTACACACGCACATACACACAACACACCACACACACCACACACACAGGGAGGGAGACAGGAGAGAGAAAGAGAGAGGGAACAGAGAGAGAGACAGACAGAGACAGAGAGAGAGAGAGAGACAGAGAGAGAGAGAGAGAGAGAGAGAGAGAGAGAGAGAGAGAGAGAGAGAGAGAGAGAGAGAGAGAGAAGAAGAGAGAGAGAGAGAAGAGAGAGAGAGAGAGAGAGAGAGAGAGAGAGAGAGGCAGAGAGAGAGACAGACAGAGAGAGACAGAGAGACAGAGAGAGGCAGAGAGAAGAGAGACCAGACAGACAGAGGAGAGAGAGAGACAGATAGAGAGAGACGAGAAAGAGAGAGAGAGACAGACAGGAGAGACAGAGAGAGAGAGCACAGGAGATATGAGAGAGACAGAGAGAGAGACAGACAGAGAGAGACACACACATAAGAAGAGAGACAGACAGACAGAGAGAGACAGAGAGAGAGAGAGAGAGAGAGAGAGAGAGAGAGAGAGAGAGACAACAGACAGACAGACAGAGAGAGACAGAGAGACAGAGAAACAGAGAGAGGGAGAGAGAGATGTATATGACTATCTTTATCCACCTCCCTATTATAAACCTGCCGTCTACCCCTTCGTCCCTCTCCTTCTGTCTCTCCGTCTACTTATCTCTGCAGATCTCGTCGGTCTCTTCTTACACACTCCGTGGCATCTGCACTAGGTCACGTGACTGACCACACGCTGCAAGAAGCGCTAGTGTTGAAGTGACCACTTAGGAAGTTGATTTGCATATTACGGTGTTTAGTCAAGTGGATCGCATTTAGGTTACTCTTTCCACTCTCTCTCTCTCTCTCCTTTTCTTCCTCCCCTCCTTTCTTTCTTTCCTTTCTATTCTTGTCCTCTCTCTCTCTCTTTCTCTCTCTCTCTCTCTCTCGGTCTCCGATCTGTTCGCGTCTCCGCTTCCCCGTCTCTCCCTCCTCCCATTCTCTATCACCTGCAAGATCCGTTTCATCCTATCCGTCTCGATTCTCCTCTCCGTCCTCTCCCCACACTCTCCTCCGGCATCCTCTCGTCTCTCTCTCTCTTCCTCTCTTCACCCTTTCCTCTTTTTCTCGCTCCCCCCTCATCCTCTCTCTCTCCTCATTCTCTATCCTCATCTCTCTCCTCCTCGCATCTCTTCTGCCCGCAGTTCTCCGTCCCCGTCTCCCTGCTCTCCTCTCTCGTGTCTTCCTTGTCTCTCTCTCATCTTCGTGCTATCTCCCAGTTCACTCTCTGTGGCTTTTCATCCTCTCGTCCTCCTCCTCTCTCTCTTCTCTTTCTGCTCTTTCTCTCTCTCCTACTTCTCTCTCTCTTCTTCTCGTCTTTCTGTCCCCTCATCTCTCTCTCTCTCATCTCTCTCTCGTTCTCTCTTTCTCCCTCTCAGCTCTCTCCTCTTCCTCTCGTTCGTCTTCTGCGGTGACACACGCTCTCTCTCCTTTGTTATCAATATACTTTTATCT
>NW_020870125.1:490121-508933 GCF_003789085.1 Penaeus vannamei | reverse complement strand
TCATCTTCACTCTCTCACTCTCCCCCACCTTCTCTCCCTCATCCTCATCCTCTCTCCCTCTCTCCCTCTCTCCCCCCTTCTCTCCCTCATCCTCATCTTCACTCTCTCCCTCTTCCCCCCCTTCTCTCCCATCCTCATCTTCACTCTCTCCCTCCCCCTTTCTCCCTCATCCCCATCTTCACTCTCTCCTCTCCCCCCCTCTCTCCCCATCCTCATCTTCACTCCCTCCTCATCTTCACTCTCTCCCTCTCTCCCTCTCCCCCCCTCCTCATCTTCACTCTCTCCCTCTCCCCCCTTCCTCATCTTCACTCTCTCCCTCTCCCTCTCTTCCTGTGTCTGAGTGTGCGTGTGAGACGTTGCTATCGCGTTTCAGAGGAGGCGAGCGAGCTGCTCTGTCTCCCTTCATCCACCCTCCGTCTCGTGTCGCAAGGGAAGAGACGAATGGAAGATAGGAAGAAAAATGAACAAGAGAAAGGAAGAAGGAGGATGATAGGAAGGAAAATGGGGGGAAGAGAAGAGGAGAGGAAGGATGAGAGAAAGGCAAATGGGGAAGAGAAGAGGAGAGGAAGGATGAAAAGAAGGAAAAGGGGGAAATGAAGAGAAAAGAAAGAAAATGAGGAAGAAAAGAGGAGAGGAAGGATGAAAGGAAAAAAAAGGAAAAAAAAAAGATAACGGAAGGTGTACAGAAAACGAGGGATGCTAAAAAGTAAACAAAATGAAGAAATTAAGGAAGACAGCGAGGAAAGAGGGAAGAAAGGAAAGAAATGATGAAGGCAGGAAGAAATGAAGAAACAAAAGGAGAAAAGAAGAAAAGGAGAGAAGAAGGAGGTAAACAAAAGAAAAAAGGAAGAAGGGTAGGATATGAAAAAGGAAAAAAAAAAACAAGGAAGGAGGAGGGGAAGGAACCAAAGACGATGAGGGGAAAGAAACAAGGAAGAAAGAAAATGATAGGCAAAGAAAGGAAAGAAAGAAAGCCTGGCGCATGAATCTTCCTCTTCCTCTTATCACGATTAGGGTTAAGTGTACACCTGAAGAACTAGGAACAACAACAATAACAGCAACAATACTGATAATTGTCATGTCAGAGTCGCAAACTGATAAAAAGGAACAACGGTAATAATGATGACGGAAGTAAAGATGGTGATGGAGATAATGCTAAAGATATGGTAACGACGACGAAGCAAAAGGGGAATTGGAAAGCAAACAGGAGAGAGAGAGAAAAAAAAAGAAAAGAAATAAGCGAATTAAACCCCCCAAAAAGGCAAGGAAAGTAGAGAAAGGAAAATACAAAAGGAACGCTCTTAGGTAACGGCGTACCGCAGGGCCGTGCAATGAGAACCGCACGACCGCTATGTCCAGTGCGTTGACTGCGGTCAAGCCCTCCCGCACGAGCCCCAAGCACGGACGCAAACACACGCGCGCGATCCGAGGCAGGCACAGGGGGGGGGGGGGTTAGGGGGGAGTGGAGGAGAGGGGGTTTAGGAAGGGAGGGGACAGGCAACAAGGGGGAGGGGATGTTTAGTTGGGGAGGAAACAGGCACAGGGGGGTAGGGGGTGTTTAGGAGGGGGGGAACAGGCACAGGGGTAGGGTGTTTAGGGGCGAAAGACAGGCACAGGGGGGGTGTTTAGGGGGGGCAGGCATAGGGGAGGGGGGGTGTTTTAGGGGGCGAGGACAGGCACAGGGGGGAGGGTAGTAGGAGGGAGGGGGGACTTTTTTGGATCAACGGTCGTGCATGATTTTCTCGTGGTGCATGATTCTCCGCCGCCCTTGGAGCTTGGTCATTGCATCGGCGTCTTCTTTTAGGTCGGGATACACCAGCCGGTTTCTGCTTCACCTCCCCCTCCCCCCCTCCCCACGCACACACATCAAATCCCCCCCCCCCTTCCCCTCGTCTGGCCGTATGTGTGTGTTCTTCATTTGAACAAATAACCCTTTACTTTTTCTCTATCTCTCTCTATATCTCCCTCTCTCTAATGTCTGTATCTCTCTCTTTCTCCCTCCTTCCCTAACTCACTCACTCACTCACTCACTCACTCACTCACTCACTCACTCACTCTCTCTCTCTCTCTCTCTCTCTCTTCATCTCTTTTTCTCACTCTCTGACAGAGGAGTCTCCGTCTGTCCCTGTTCCAGTATCGCTTCCTCATGTTTTATGAGTGTGCGTGTGACTCATGTACTTTGGTGCATCCTGACATCAGTTTGACATAGGGTATAGTGTGTGTGCCCGTTAGATCGCGCATAGTGTGTGTGTGTGTGTGTGTGTGTGTGTGTGTGTGTGTGTGTGTGTGTGTGTGTGTGTGTGTGTGTGTGTGTGTGTGTGTTGTGTTGTGTGTGTGTGTAGAGAGAGAGAGAGAGAGAGAGAGAGAGAGAGAAGAGAGAGAGAGAGAAGAGAGAGAGAGAGAGAGAGAGAGAGAAGAGAGAGAGAGAAGAGAGAAGAAAGAGAGATGGACAGAAAAAGAAGAAAAAATACAAATATCCACGCAAAAACAATAGACTTCAGCAAGAAACCATTCCTACAACCCTAGCTTGTCACTCAAAAAACTGTTCACCTGTTGAAAGGAATAACGGTAAGGAGAGTATGACTGAATGAAAGAAAAAAAAGAGGGAAAAGAGAGATGAAAGCGGGAAGAAGGAAATGGAGACAAGAGCACAAACAATTAGGAGGAGCAGGAAGAGGGGGGGGGGGGGTAGTAGCAGGTATTTGTATCCCAAACATGTCTTGAAAAACACATATATATGGATAACACACATATACACCTGTATGTGTAAAACAAACAGGAATCAAACAAGTACAATATTGCCTCAAAAACACTTACTGGTCACACATTTTAATATTCCTTGAAACGCAAAAATCATACAAACAAATACAGTCAAAACGTTTTCTTTGTGTAAACAAGTACACCATCTTCTTCAAGTGAACTTACTGCTTACACATTTTTCTTCTTCATTTTCGTCAGAAGCACACTTTTTTCCTTTTTCATAAGGTCTGGCTGCCACACTAATTTCAACACTGCGTGGGTGGACAAATAAACTGATGGAATGGGTTGTGCCAATCAGCTGGAACATGAGGTGTGAGTGCGTGTGCGTGTGACTGAGTGGTGTGCGTGTGAGTGCGTGTGCGTGTGAGTGCGTGTGAATGCGTGTGGGTGTGTGTGTGCGTATGACCGTGTGCGCGTGTGTGAATATACGCGCGCGCGTGAGTGATTTTATGGTGTGGTAGTACGGGAAGGAGTCAGCAAGGGGAGGGAGGAGAAGCGAAGAGGAGGGAGAGAGAGGAGAGGGAGAGTAGAGAAATGAGAAAGAAAGGGAGATGGAAGAGGAGAGGGAGAGGGAAGCGAAGCAGAGGAAGGAGAGGGGGATAAGTGGAGGGAGGAGGGAGGAGGGATAGAGAGAGAGAAGAGAGAGAGAAGAAGAGAGGGGAAAGGAGAGAGAGGAGAGAGAGAGAGACGAGAGAGAGAGAGAGAGAGAGAGAGAGAGGGAGAGAGAAGAGAGAAGAGAGAGAGAGAGAGAGAGAGAGAGAGAGAGAGAGAGAGAGATTTGATTTGATAATATTTATTTACAGAAACAGTGGGACAGCCCTGTGAAAAAGCCAGGGTAAAGTGCTACCCGCATCTATCCAACTGGCTATGCTTATATTTATGTAAAGGGCTATGGTCAAACATTAGTTCTTACATGCCTGAAGGGCTGTCATTATGCATACATTATTCACATATCATCTAGTTGGTATAAATAAAAAACTTATATCCCTAATCATATCGAAGACAAGACCAGTGTCTATGATAAAATTAATATAATCAATAAGTGCTGGTCTCTGGACAGTGCTATTTGATCGCTAGGATGCAGTTTTTGAGCAACAAAAGTACAAGTAAGTAATGAGAGAGAGAGATGAGAGAGGGAGGAAGAGAGAGGGAGGAGACGGGAAGGATGAGGAGGAGAGAGAGAATTGGGAGAGAGAGAGAGGAAGGAGGATGGAAGAGAGAGAGCAGGAGATTGGGAAAAGAGAGAGAGGAGAGAACGAGGAGAGAGAAGAGAGAGAGAGAGAGAGAGAGAGAGAGAGAGAGAGAGGAGGAGAGAGATGAGGATGAGAGAGTGCACACTCTTTAGCGTGAGAAATAAGGAGTGTGCGTGGTCGTTCACGTGAGAAAGAGAGCGGTGTGAGAATGAGAACGATTATGAGCGAGTGCAAAAAAATGAGTGCAAACTGAGTGCAAATCCGAGTGTGTGCGCATATGAGTTCGTGTGCGTCGAGTGTCCGTCGAGGCGGTTTCACTGCTACTATGCTCTGCACCGCTTTTTTTTTGTAACCATTGTTCTCTTTTTTTATTTCTGTCTCGTAATACGCACTGCCAGCACAGTTACCGCCACACACTGCACATTTTCCTCCAAACCGCCGCCACCTTCTCTCTCTCTCGCTCTTTCTCTCTCTTCGTCTTCGTTCCTCTTCTCTCTTTTATCTATCTGTCTCTCTCACTATCTTTTTTCCCCTCCCAACCCCCACTTTGTTCTCCATTGCAACACCGGACTTGCCTGAGAGAGGAAGGGGAGACGAGAGACGAGAAGAGAAAGGTGGGAGAGATAGACACACAGACAAAGAGCGGATAATCGTAACATCATTACCAGCAACAGCACCCTCAAAACACGACACTGCTGGGCAAATTTCTCTTCCCCCCCTCCTCCTCCTCCTCCACCTCCCTTACTCCCTTTTAATCCCGATTTTTTTTCTCATCTCTCTTTTTTCCATCTTCTAAGACAACAATCCCCCAACCTCCCCTTCTCTTACACCACGCCCACCACGTCACTTTCTTGCCCCGAAGGGATCACGCACCGAGACACAAGGGTGTGCGAGATGGATCACCAATGCGGATACGAAGGGCCGCCACGAGACGCCACACGCGCACGACAGACGGCGATCTTCACCCGCTTAAAGTCAGAGCACAACTGACTCATGTCAGGCCAGACAGGAGTAGCGCCGCGTTCCTCCCGCCTCCCGCCTCCCCGCCTCCCCTCCTCTCCCCTCCCCCTACGTTCTCTCCTCTCCTCCCCTGCCTCCCTCCCTCCCGCATCCCCATCTCTCTCTTTCTCTATTTCTCTCTCTCTCTCACTAACTCTTTCTCTCACTGTCACAATTTCTCTCTCTCTCTCTTTCTCTCTCTCTCTCTTTCCCTCTCTCTCTCTTCTCCTCTCTCTCTCTCTCTTTCCCTCTCTCTATCTCACTTTCTCTCTCTCTTTCCCTCTATCTTTCTCACTCTCTATCTCGCTCTCTCTCTTTTTCCCTCTCTCCCTTTTTCCCTCACTATCTCACTCTCTCTCTCTTTTCCTCTCCATCTCACTCTCTCTCTCTCTCTTTCCCTCTCTATCTCACTCTCTCTCTCTTTCCCTCTCTATCTCACTCTCTCTCTCTTTCCCTCTCTATCTCACTCTCTCTCTCTTTCCCTCTCTCTTTTTTCCTCTCTATCTCACTCTCTCTCTTTTTCCCTCTCTATCTCACTCTCTTCTTTTTCCCTCTCTATCTCACTCTCTCTCTTTTTCCCTCTCTATCTCACTCTCTCTCTTCTCTATCTCACCTCTCTATTCTCACTCTCTCTTTTTTCCCTTTCTATCTCACTCTCTCTCTTTTCCCCTTTCTATCTCACTCTCTCTCTTTTTCCCTCTCTATCTCACTCTCTCTCTTTTTCCCTCTCTATCTCACTCTCTATCTTTTTCCTTCTCTATCTCACTCTCACTATCTTCTCTCTCTTCTCTCTATCTCACTCTCTCTCTTTTTCCCTCTCTATCTCACTCTCTCTTTTCCCTCTCTCTATCTCACTCTCTCTCTTTTTCTCTCTCTATCTATTCTCTCTCTCTCTCTTTTTCCCTCTCTACTCACTCTCTCTCTTTTTCCCTCTCTATCTCACTCTCTCTCTTTTCCCTCTATCTCACTCTCTCTCTCTTTTCCCCTCTCTATCTCACTCTCTCTTTTTCCCTCTCTATCTCACTCTCTCTCTTTTTCCCTCTCTATCTCACTCTCTTTCTCTTTCCCTCTCTATCTCACTCTCTCTCTTTCCCTCTCTATCTCACTCACTCTCTTCCCCTCTCTCTCACTCTCTTTCCCTCTCTCTCACTCTCTTTCCCTCTCTCTCACTCTCTTTCCCTCTATCCCTCTCTTTCACTGTCTTCCTCTCGCTCTCACTCTCTCTCACTCTCTTCCTCTCTCTCTCTCTCTCTCTGCATATGCCTCCGTCACTCGTCTCCCGAACCCGGTGCCGAACGCCCGACCACCCGACCCGACCCGACCACCCGACCCGACCCGACCCGACCACCCGACCCGACCCGACCACCGACCCGACCCAACCACGCGACCCGACCCGACCAACCACGCGACCCGACCACCCGACCCGACCACCCGACCCCACGCAGGCAGGAAGGCTCGCGCCGCCTCTGCAGACCTTCGCGGACACCGACTCATTACAGGTGTACACACTATGGGCGCGAGGACAAGGCACAGGGCGTACGCGGGCGGACAACCACACGAGCATGCGAATCTATGAATGGGAGCACAAACACACGCATGGACATATAAAGAAACGAACGAAAACAAACAAACACACGCGCACAAACCAGCAAACACACGCACACAAAACAAACAAACACAAACAAACACATACATTCATACACACTAACAGAAAGAAAACGATGTCATTAAAATGTTGATGTTACCGAAGACAACGATGACAAGGGTGAAGACCGTGATAAAGATGATGATGATGATGATAACGAAGACGAGAAATATAACAATGACAAAAACGTTCAGTATGTTAAAAGCGACAAACAAAAAGCGTCGCGGAAAAGAAATGCAAGAAACAAAGACAAGAAAAAAACGAAAACGAAACAATATACAAACAAAATAAACAAAACGATAATACTAACTATACTGATCTCTTCGAAAAAAAAGTTCAAATAACACGCACAAAAAGTCGACGACTTGGCAACTCCGAGACGCGACTACCTTACCTGCGTCTCACCCCTCCCTCCCCACCCCCACCCCGCCCCTCCCCCTCCCCCCTCACCCCTTACCCCCGCTGTATGAATCAAGGTTAACCTCCAATTTAGGCGTGGGCGTGAGAGCATAACCCGAGGGGGTGTGCGTGGGCGAACGAGGGAAAAGGGTTGGAGATAAAGCGACAAAGGAAAGGGAAAAAGGGAGACAGACAGAAGGTGAAGAGGAAGGAAAAGAGGGTTAGGCGGGGGGGGGGGCAGGGCGATGAAGATGAAGACGAAGAACAGAAGAAGAAGAGGAAGGAAGAGGAGGAGAAAAAAAGAAGAAAACGAAGAATACATAGAAGGAGAAGAAGGCAGAGAAGAAAAAAGGAAAAGGTGAATGAAGAAGGAGAAGAAAAGGAGGAGGAGAAGAAGAAGAAAAAAGAAGAAAGGAAGAGGAGAAGGAAAAGAATTAGAAGAAGAAGAAAGAAAATAGAGTAGAAGAAAAAAAGAGAGAGAGAGAAGAAAAAGAAAAAAAAAAAATTGAAAGGAGGGGAAGAAGAAAGAGGAGGAGGAGGAGGAGAAGGAAATGGAAAAGAAGGAGCTGGACAAGGAGGAGGAGGAGTAACAGGAGGCGGAGGAGGAGTAGCAGGAGGAGAGGAGGAGGAGGAGTAACAGGAGGTGGAGGAGGAGGAGGGAAGAGGAGTAGCAGGAGTAGGAGTAGGAGTAGGAGGAGGAAGAGGAGGAGAGGAGGAGGAGGAGGAGGAGGAGGAGGAGGAGGAGGAGGAGGAGGAGAAGAAGAAGAAGAAGAAGAAGAAGAAGAAGAAGAAGAAGAAGAAGAAGAAGAAGAGGAGGAGAAGGAGAAGAAGGAGGAGGGGAGAAGAAGAAGGAGGAGGAGGAGGGGAATCCTAGAATGAGGAGGGCGTGCGAGTCCCAGCGCCCCGAGTCCTCTGAGATCCGTTTATCTGCGGGCGGACGCGGGGGGGGGGGGGGGGGGGGGGGGGGGGGCTTCCGGTGGCTCCCCTGCGACGCCGATGTGGGTCAGCCTGGCTCCCCCCCCCCCCCCGTCTGACGTCGCCCCGCCCTTTGCAACGCTGTAACCGCTCATCAATGCTGGTGACATTTGCAACGATATTACTTTTATATTCATTTTTTTCTCTTCCTTCTCTCTCTATCTCTTTCTTTCTCTCTCTATCTCTATCTCTATCTCTATCTCTATCTCTATCTCTATCTCTATCTCTATCTCTCTCTCTCTCTCTCTCTCTCTCTCTCTCTCTCTCTCTCTCTCTCTCTCTCTCTTTCTCTTTCTCTTTCTCTTTCTCTTTCTCTTTCTTTCTTTCTTTCTTTCTTTCTTTCTTTTTTTCTTTCTTTCTTTCTTTCTCTCTCTCTCTCTCTCTCTCTCTCTCTCTCTCTCTCTCTCTCCCCTCAATCTTAACCTTTCTTGTCTATTTTCTTGTTCATCTAATTTCTAAATCCCTTTCTTCACATCTTGTGGACTACGACCGCCATGAAAACTTCAAAATCTGAGTCCTGAATTATTTTTCATGGATTAATTAAATCCTTTTCACGCAGTCTCAAATCCCTTCGTTTCATAAGATCTTATTGGCTGAATCCCTAATACGCATTCGAAGCAATCTTATCTTGAAATGCTACCGATTGAACCCCCTATGTTCATTCATAATTATCTAATCTTGAGACGTTAAAGGACTGAACTCCCAAACACGATCACTTTATATCTTTTTCATAGATTGAAGCCCCTCATACGAATCTCTTCTTTCCTCCTTATTTATTACTATTCTTCATTTTCTCTTTTTTTTCTTCTTCTCGTTTCTTCTTTCACCGCCTGTTTGCTTGTTTTCTTCGGTCTTTCTTTTTTTTCTCTCCGCACTCCTCCACTTTCCACTATCTCTTCCACTCATTTCTTATCCCCACCCCCTATTCACCATTCCACCTCTCGTCGCCATCACCTCCCACCTCCACCACCACCAGCCCCACCTCCCCTCCCCCTCCCCTCCCCCCTCCCTCCCCTCCCCTCCCCCCTCCCCCTCCCCTCCCCCTCCCCTCCCCTTCCCCTCCCACCTCCGTCGCGCGGCCCTATCCACTAGGCGCCGACCACACTTCCCCGTATCGCTCCGCTTATCAAAGGTTTTAAGCTCTTCATCATGACCTGTTGAGCGCCCCCCCCCCTTCCCCCCTCCCCCCCCCCCTCCTCCTCGCCCGTTCGCGGATTTGTTGCGTGGGAACCAAAGAGAGGGAGATGGAAAGAGGCAAAGAAGGAGGGAAGGAAAGAGACTGGGAGTGAGGAATGGAGGAGAGAAAGAACGAGATATAGCGAGATGGAGGAAGGGGGAGAGGGAGAAAGGGAAAATAAAGGTGAATGAGAGAAGATGGAGGAAGAGCGAGAAGGCAAAGGGAGTTGGCGTTGGAGTTGGAGGCAAAGAGGAAGAGAGGGAGAAGGGACGGGGAAAGAGAGAGAGAGAGCGAGAGAGAGGGAGGAAGGAGAGGAGAGAAGAGCGAGAGAGAGGAGGGAGAGGAGAGGGAGAGAGAGAGAGAGGGAGGGAGAGGGAGAGGGAGAGAAAGAGCGAGAGAGAGGGAGAGAGTGAGGAATGGGGGGGGAGGAAAGAAAGTGGATAAGAGTCAAACGAAAGCGCACGCACACACACACATACACAAAAATATTTACCCTTGAACCTCTTCGTCTTCCTGAGAGCAAACCCTCTGACCTTGAATCGAATCGAATTTAGCCTCCTTCGTCCATAAATAAATTCAAACGTGGGGGAAGGGAAGCTAAAGGAGGAGGAGGAAGGTAGTGATAAGAGGGGGATGGAGAAGGGGGTGGGGTAAGAGGGGAGGGAGAAGGGGGTGGGGTAAGAGGGGGAGGGAGAAGGGGGTGGGGTAGGGGGGAGGGAGAAGGGGGTGGGGGTAAGAGGGGAGGGAGAAGGAGGTGGGGGAGGGAGGGAGAAGGGGGTGGGGTTAGAGGGGGTGGGGTAAGAGGGGGGGAGAAGGGGTGGGGTAAGAGGGGAAGGGAGAAGGGGGTGGGGTAAGAGGGGGAGGGAGAAGGGGTGGGGTAAGAGGGGGAGGGGTAAGAGGGGGGGGGAAGGGGGTGGGGTGGGGTAGAGGAGAAGGGGGGTGGGGTAAGAAAGGGGGGTGGGGTAGAGGGGGAGGGAGAAAGGGGGAGGGAGGAAGGGGTGGGGTAGGGGGGAGAAGGGGTGGGGGTAAGAGGGGGAGGGAGAAGGGGTGGGGTAAGAGGGGGAGGGAGAAGGGGGTGGGGTAAAGGGGAGGAGAAAGGGGTGGGGTAAGAGGGGGAGGGAGAAGGGGGTGGGGTAAGGGGGGAGGGAGGAGAGGGGTGGGGTAAAGAGGGGGAGGGAGAAGGGGTGGGGTAAGGGGGGGAGCGAAGAGATGGAAAGGTTATAAAACGGACGCAATTATGCAGGCTAATCAGAGTGAAAATATTGCCACTGCCGAGCTGAGGCGCCGTCCGGTGAGTTACGCGCCCGCGCACGCACAAGCTCACACAGGCACGCACAAATGAATGTTCTCACACACATAAAAATAAACACACATGCGCACTCATTCTGCGCGGCGGCTTTCATCTCCATGTTGCCGGCGCAATTCATTCCCGTCGCCTCGCTCATTCATTCACTCCCCTGAGAGGGCCGTTTATTCATGCAGAGGGCGCACGGACGGACGGAAATATATATGTAATGTATCTATGCATTTTTGTCTCCCGCACGCACGCCTTCACGGGCGTATGCTCTCATGCAAAGATGAGAAGTACCGCCGGTACTATTAGAATTTGGCAGCGCTACACTTATAAACCTATATGCGTCGAAATAGTGCCGAGCGCCGAGACAAACGGCTCAGGGTCCATCTTGAACGGCACTGGTCCAGAAATACTGAAACGAGAGAAAGTGAACGCTGAAAAATGCCAGCGATTCGCAATCTCTGCGTCAGTTTCTGCGACGCAAACACCTGTTCCTGCCTCGGCGCGGCCGCGAGAGAGCCCGCCGGAGACGCTGCGCCGGCCCCGAGGCCATCCCGCTCTCTCCGCGTGGAGCGCGAGGACGGCAGTCGCGCCCCCATGCACGAGGGAGCTCGAAACGCACTCAGGAAGGGAAGTGAAAAGAAAAGGGTGAAGAAGCGGAAGAAGAAAAAGAAGCGGCACTCCGCAACTTTGAATTACTGTGGTCGAGTACTCTTGGCAAAGTCAGTGAACTCGGAGTGAATGAAGAGGCCTTATCTCTCTTATCTCAGGACGACGATACTGCAACCGACCTTGGCAGAGGTGGCTTCCCCGGGGCAGATGTCAGGAGCCGCAGGGCTGGCGCTAAGCTGTACGTGGGTCGTCGCAGTCGTCTCCTGCTTTCGCTCAGCCCAGAGAGAAAATATGCACAAAGGTTACGTTGACGCCACGTCATGAGCAAAGGCAACTGACCTTGCTTACGAATGACCTCCCACAAGAGAGAAAAACAAAACTGACTTTGAATCGTAACCAAAAATATAGCCACCTCGTGCGCCATCTTTTCCGCGACTTGGGTGACTTCGCTAGCACTGGGCTTGCCTGTGACTGCGAGGGCTAAAAACAGCCTCTGTACCACACCTTATGAACCCTTCCTCGGATCCCACCTTCAAGAGAGATATTATTATGCCTGCAACTGGTGTCGTTTCTTGCGCCAGGCGGAACGTTGCTGTTCGCCGAGATTAAAGAGTTCATTGTCATATATGAGAGAAAAAAATGTGAAAATGAATAACTTTTTTTAACGCAATAGATGTATGTAATTCCATCTCCTGCGTTGTGAAATAATTAAACCTGATCTATCCTTTTTTCCTACAGTTCTGATACTGCTCTGTTAACTTCACGTCCTCAAAAGGTGACTGCACTCTCCGTGGTGTGTTCTTTGAGCCAATCGCCCTATTAACAACTGCATTTCGTGGATGAAGAAAAGTCCACAGCCTTACTACTGACGCCCCGAGACTTCGAACAAAGGGAGGGAATAATATCGCGACTATTTCGGGCTTCCCTGCTGCTCCCCCCCTTTCCCTTCCTCCTCCCTCCCCCGAAAGAAAACAAAGCGACTAATGAAAACAAACGCCTGCCCTGTGGCGTCTCGTGCAATTATTACAACCTTATGCAACCGTTCCTGCCAGTCGCGGGGCGTGGCACTTGTCTGGGCATCCGAAAAGCTCTCTAGCAGCATAGTGGGTGCAGATGGGGTGCCAAATGATGCGAGGTAGATGGGGGGGGGGGGCTGAGTGCCATTCGCAAGCAAAACACGATCGGGAAGACAACCCTGAGCAGACAAGGCCATGCATGGGAGGGGAAGGGAGGGGAAAGGGAAGAGAGAGGAGGAGGGGGAGGGGGCGGGACGGGCACGGGGACGGGGAGGAGAAGGGAAAGGGGTATGGGGAGGGGAGAGGGAAGCGAAAAGGTTATGGGGATGGGAAGCGGAAGTGGAGGAGAAAGGTAAGGGAAGGGGAATGGGAGGGCGGAAAGAGAAAAAGGAAGTAGAGGGGAAAAGGGAAATGGCTATGGAGGGGGGGGGTGGTGATCTGCATCAGGCTGATCCGCTTGGAATGAGCTGGGTACTGATGAGAAGGGCAAGGGCATTGCTGACCAGAGCATCAATGCACTTGGCATAAATGACCAGGGAATCATTAAGCAGGCATTGTTGTGCAAGCATCACATAACAGGCCGTCAATGAGTAGAGAGAGAGAGAGAGAGAGAGAGAGATGAGAGAGAGAGAGAGAGAGAGAGAGAGAGAGATGAGAGAGAGAGAAGAGAGAGAGAGAGAGAGAGGAGAGAAGGCGGGGGAGAGGGAGAGAGAGAAGGAGGGGGGAGGGAGCGGAGGGAGAGGGAGGAGGGAGGAGAGGGGGAAGGAGGGAGGAGAGGGGGAGCAGGGAAGGAGGAGGGAAGAAGATAGTGGAGGAGGGAGTGAAGGATGGAAGGGCGAGGGAAGGCGAGCGAGGCGAGAACGAAGAAAGAGAAAAGGGAGACTGGCGAGAGCGGAGAGGGCGAAGGGAGAGGAAGAGAAGAGGAAAGAGGGGATAGACGAAGAGGAAGAGGAAAGAGAAGAGGAAGAGGAAAGTAGAAGAGGGAGAGGAGAGGGAGTGGTGTGAAGACTGGATGGCGGGAGGGAGCGACGGAGGAGGGCAGAGAGGAACTGAGAAGAGAGGATGAGAGGAGAGAAGGAAGAGCGAGAGAGAGGAGAACCGAGAAAGGAGAGGAGAGAGAGAGGAAGGAGAAGAGAGAGAAGAGAGACGCCGAAGCAGAACTATCTGTCGGAGGCGCACTTCACACTTTGGTCTCGCGTTACGTTCTACTAAGAGCAGCTGGGAGGAGTGAGGGGAGGAGGAGGGAGGAGGAGGCAGGAGGAGGAGGAGGAGGGGAGGAGGAGGAGAGGGGCGGAGAAAGGGAGGGGGGATGGAGGAGGAGGAGGAGGAGAAGGAGGAGGAGGAGGAGGAAAGGGGGAGGAAGCAGGAGGAGAAGAGGAGGAGGGGGGAGGAGGGAGTAGGAGGAGGGGGAGGAGGGAGGGAGGAGGAGGAGGTTGGGAGGAGTGAGGGGGAGGAGGAGGAGGAGGAGGAGGGAGGTGGAGGAGGGCGGGAGGAGGAGAGGAGGAGGAGGAGGAATGGCGGGATAGAGGAGAAGGAGGGAGGGTGAAAGGAGGGGGAGGAGGAATAAAAGGAGGAGAAGGGAATAGGAGGAGGCTGGAGGAGAAGTAGAAGGAGTGAGAGGGATAGAGGAGGATCGCGAGGAGGAGTAGAAGGAGGAGGAGGAGGGAGGAGGAGGAGCGAGGGGGGGAGGAGGAGGGAGGGGGAAAGGAGGGGGAGGAGGAATAAAAGGAGGAAGGAAGCGAGGAGGAGGAGGAGTGAGAAGGAGGAGGGGAGGAGGAAGGAGGAGGACGAGAGAATGGGAGGAGAATAGAAGGAAGGGAGTGGAGGGGAGGGGGAGGAGAGAGGAGGACGACGAGGCAAAGGAGGAGGAGGAGTGAGGAGGAGGAGGAGGAGAAAGAGACGAGGCAGAGGAGGAGGAGGAGGAGGAGGAGGAGGAGACGAGGCAGAGGAGGAGGAGGAGGAGGAGGAGGAGGGAGGAGGAGAGAGGAGGAGGAGGAGGAAAGTAGAGGAAGAGGGAGGAGAAGAGGAAGGAAAAAATAAAGGAAGAGGAGGATGAGGAGGGGGAGGAGAAAGAGAATGAGAATGAGAAGTAGAAGGAGAGGGAGGAAGAACACGAGGAGGTAGTAGAGGAGGAGGAGGAGGGACGGAGAAGAACAGATGAAAAGGGCAGAGGAGAGAGAATATTAATAGATAAGGTGCAGGCGGCAGAATAATAGCAGAGAAGGATCGAGAGAGAAGAAAAGGCACGGGATAAAGAAGAGGAAAAAATGAAGAACATGATGAAGTGGAGGAAGAAGAAAAAGGAAAGGGTTACGAGGAAGAGGAAGAAAAAAGAAAAGTTAAGATTAAAGAGGAAGGAGGAGGAAGAAAAAGGAAGAGGGTTACGAAGAAGAGAGAAGGAAGCGGAAAAAGGAAGGGTTAAGAGAAAGAGGAGGAGGTAGCAAGAAGGAAGAAAAAAAGAAAAGGATTAGAGAGAAGAGGAGAGAAGAAAAAAGAGAAGATGTTTAAGAAAAAAACCGAGATTGAAACAACAACAAACAAAAAAAAGAGCGGATTACGATAAAGAAAAGGAAGAAGAGTAGGAAGAGAAGGGTAAGGGTTAACAGGAAGACGAAGAGGAAAATCCGACGCCATGCAAATGCCTCCCAGGATGGAGCTGACGTCAATGCTCCCGACGTGCAGCACCACATAAAAAGATGGTGACTCGCGCAACCATGACTACCTTTCCTTGCAATTGCATCACTCGGCGAACCATTTCTTGAAGATTATATCACTGTTCACAAAGTCGTTATCATTATCTTTACGATCAACTACTAACTACAATATCATGATCACAAGTATCATTATCATCATCATGGCATAGGATGATGATGACGAGGGGATAAAGTGATGATGATGATGATGATGGATAGTGATGAGGATGGCAGGAGAGGATAATGATGATGATGGTAGATGGCAGGTAGTGGTGATGATGATGGTGATGCTAATGATGGGTTTGAATTCAATGTTGTGATAAAAGATGTGGGATGATCGGTGGGGTGATGATGCATGATTGATGATGATGATGATGATGATGATGATGATGGTGATGATTGATGATGATTGATGATGATGGATGCATAAACGATAACTTACGAAGACGAAGAAAAAGATTGTCCAACGACAATGCTGCTGTTGGATCAAAATGATGATGATGACGGTATTAATCACCCATCATTCGCTATTTACGACTAACAACAAAACTTCCCACACTACAGATAACATAAGATAGACCATACGGAATGCAAGATAAGATAAGATTGATAGTGATACTTTTTTCTTTTCAGAGGAAGGACTAACAAGCAAGGACACGAAAGGGTAAGATATAAAAAGGAAAAATAAAAATGGAAATGATTACAAAATGACATGAAAATTGTAGACAAAAGAGAAAAATTTAAAAAAGGAACGCGGGATTCAAAATCGTCAAAGACGTATAAACAGACGGAACAAAAGAGACAACAAAAATGTGGATTAAGCAAAAATATAAAACAGAAGTCACAATCCCCTTTCCTGTATAAAAAAAAAGAAAAGGAAAAGAAAAGAAAAAAATTTCCTACTTGATTAAAAACATTTCAAAAGATCCCCTTCTCCTCGTCCTCCCTCCCACCCTCTCTCTGTCAGTAAATAAATAAATAAATAAATAAATACCCCCTCCCTCTCTTTGTCAGGAAATAAAAAAAATAATTAAATATACATAATAAATAATAAATAAATAAAGTAAATAATAAAATTAAAAATACCCCCTCCCTCTCTTTGTCAGGAAATAAATAAAAATAATTAAAAATAAAATCAGAAATGAATAAAAATTAAATAATAATTACCCTCTCCCCCTCCCCTTCATTAAATCAATCAATAAATAGATAACCCACCAGCCCCAGCTCTGGTCTTTTACCAACACTGAGACACAAGAGGTTGGGTAACATGATTAGTAAGCAATAATCTGTCTTTAGGGGGAAGTGGCTATCGTAATTAAAAGGTAAGCGATACGATAAACGATAACATACCCCCCACTCTTTCTAATTCAAACGCCCCTCCTCTTTCTCATTCAACCACCCCCTTCCTCTTTCTAATTCAACACCCCCCCCTTACCACACCGAACCCATGAGTCTCCTCCCTCTTGCCCCCCTCCCCCCCCCCCCACACACACAACCACGAGCCTAAAAACAATATCACGATAAAAAGTAGATGAATACACAAACATGAACGTAAAAAGAACGAGAATTCCCCCAGTAAAAAATAAAGAAAGCAAGAAAGAGAAAAAACACTGCATTTTAAATAAAGACCCCCAAAAAAGAAAGAAAGAAAGCAAGAAAGAAAAAAACACGCATTTTTAAATAAAGACGAAAATTTTCCCCTAAAGAAAGAAAGAAAGCAAGAAAGAAAAAACCACGCATTTTTAAATAAAGACACGAAAAATTTCCCCCCGAAAAAAAAGAAAGAAAGAAAGCAAGAAAAGAAAAAACACACGCATTTTTTCAAAATAAAGACAAGGAATTTTCCCCGAAAAAGAAAAAAAAGCAAAGAACGAGATTCAAGAAAAGAAAGAAAGAAGAGGGAAAAAGAAAAAAAAAACAAACACACACGCAAACACTTACCTCGCGGAATAAGCGGAATAAATCTTTCGAAAGAGATAAATAAATGAAGAAACACGGCATCCAAACTCCAGGGAAAGAACAACAGCCGGACGCGCGAGGAGGTTCTCAGAAAGATGAATGAAGCTGGAGTTTTTTTTTTTTTTTTTTTTTTTTTTTTGGCCTCGTTTCTTACCTCATTCGCTTCCCCTTGCTGCTTTCCTCCTCCTTGCTGAGAAAACGTGCAGAGGGGGGTGGGGTGAAGGGGGGAAGGAGGGGGGGAAATGGGAAGAGGAAGGGGAAGGGGGGAAGAGGTGGTAAGGGGGAAAGGCGGGGGGAGAAGGGGGAAGGGGAGGAGGGTAGGGGGGAAGAAGGGGGAAGGGGGGTAAAGGAAGGGGAAGGGGGGAAGGGGAAAAGGGGGATAAGCAGGAGGCAGGGCGGCGTCTTACCTGAAAAGAGAGGGAAAATCTTTGTAATTAAGAATACAATGGACAATAGGTGTACAAAAATAAATAAACAGATAAGAACAGTAATGGGGATTTCTATTTCTATCATTATTTTCATTTTTTTTCTCATTATCATTAATATTATCATTTACCATTATCATTCATTGTCATTATTAAGTCCATTTCCTTTATCATTATGACAATGTGCTAATAACACATTTCCCTTTCTCCCCTCACACATCCTTTCTCCGCCCCCCCTCCCTCTCCCTCCCTCCCTCTCTCTCTTTCTCTCACTCATTCACTCAACATTCACTTCTCTCACTCACTCTCTCACTCTCTCTCCCACTCTCTCTCCCCACTCTCACTCTACCCACTCTCACTCTCACTTCTTCTCTCCCCACTCCTCTCTCTCTTCCACTCTCCACTCTCTCTCTTCTCCCACTCTCACTTCTCTCTCTCTCCACTCTCGCTCTCTCTCACTTTCTCTCTCCCACTCTCACTCTCTCTCTCCCACTCTCACTCTCTCTCTCCCACTCTCAACGTCTCTCTCTCCCACTCTACTCTCTCTCTCTCCCACCTCTCACTCTCTCTCTCTTCTCCCACTCCTCACTCTCGTCTCTCTCGCCCGAACAATGACTTCACTCTCTTCTGCCCACCTCTCACTCTCTCTTCTCCCACTCTCGCTACTTCTCTCTCTCCCACTCTCTCTCTCTCTTCTCTCTCTCTCTCTTCTCTCTCTCTCTCTCTCCTCTCTCTCTCTCTCTCTCTTTCTCCTCACTCACTCACTCACTCACTCACCTTCATCACTCAACTCACGTCCAGCTCACTCACTCACTCACTCACTCACTCTCTCTTCTCTCTCTCTCTCTCTCTCTCTCTCTTCTCACTCTCACTCTCACTCTCACTCTCACTCTAGTCTCACTCTCACGTCTCTCTCCCACCCACTCTCTCTCCACTCTCACCTCTCTCCCACTTCTCACTCTCTCTCCCACTCTCATCTTCTCTCCCACTCTCCCTCCTCTCCCACTCCCTCCCTCCTCCCACTCTCCCTCCTCTTGTCCCACTTCTCCCTCTCCTCTCCCACTCTGGCCCTCCTCTCTCCCACTCTCCTCTCTCTTCCCACTCTCCCTCTCTCTACCCACTCTCCCTCTCATCTCCCACCTCTCCCCTCTCTCTTCCCGATCTCCCTCTCTCTCCCAGCTTCTCTCCCTCTCTCTCCCACTCTCCCTCTCTCTCCCACTCTCCCTCTCTCTCCCACTCTCCCTCTCTCTCCCACTCTCCTCTCTCTCCCACTCATCCCTCTCTCTCTCCCACTCTCCCTCTCTCTCCACTCTCCCTCTCTCTCCCACTTCTCCCTTCTCTCTCCCCACTCTCCCTCTCTCTCCACTCTCCCTCTCTCTCCCACTCTCCCTTCTCCTGCCCAACTCTTCCCTCTCTCTCCCACTCTCCCCGCTCTCTCCCACTCTCCCTCTCTCGTCCCAGCTCTCCCTTCTCGTCCCACTCTCCCTCTCTCTCCCACTCTCCCTCTCTCTCCAGTTCACTCTCCTCTCTCTCGCCAGTCTCACTCTCTCCTTCTCTCCCTTCCTTCCCCCTCCCTTTCCTTCCTCCTCCCCACCCTCCCACCTACAAACAAAAAGCCTTCAAGAATTCTCAGCGAGGGAAACTGGTCCCCTTCAGTGTTACCCA
>NW_020870125.1:483096-489441 GCF_003789085.1 Penaeus vannamei | reverse complement strand
TCTCACCTCTCTCTCCCCTCTCCCTCTCACCTCTCTCTCCCCTCTCCCTCTCACCTCTCTCTCCCCTCTCCTTCTCTCTCCCTCTCCCTCTCCCTCTCTCCCTCTCTCTCCCCTTTCTCACCTCTCCCTCCTTCTCTCTTCCCTCTCTTTCCCCTTCTCCCTCTCTCTACCTCTCTTTCCCCTCTTCCTCTCCCTCTCTATATATGGCCAGCTAGGGGTCATGGCTTCTCGTAATAAGTTTTGTTTTGTACAGGTGAGCGATCGTCTACGAAAGGTGAATGATTAAACATTTTAGACCTTCTGGTTAGAATTTCCTCAGTAGTATACCAAGTTTGACAACTTACGATTCCAGTTCAGCCAAACTGAATGTTTCGTGACATTACATTGGAAAACATGTTACTTTATGTTATTAGAACAACAATTGTCTCTATTACGCTTATCTGTAGATATAAAGGTATCAAGACAAGCAATTTAAAGCCAGAAAAGGCGAAGTAAAACAGAGGAAGCATGGTTCTGGAGCACCAAGGAAGACTGCTATGGACAGACAGATGCTCAAGTCAAAGGTGACGTTTGAACCTACCAGAACGGCATCTACACTTAAGAACAAGCATCCAGAACTTTCCAAGGACGTGTCAATAAGGACTATCCAGCATCACCTTCAGAGAGACTTATTTACCGACTCGGCGCGTAACTGCGATTTTTTGCGCAAGAAGGTTCGACGTTAGATACTATCCGATTTGAAGAAAGCGATGTTGAGTGATGGAAGCACTTTCAGACGGGTGAGGGGAGCTTTCAAATTCACTCGTCGCTCCAACTACGTGTTGAGCTGCGATCCAAAATGCATGTTAAGACAGTTAAACATGCGAGGCAGTGTGATGGTTTGGATTCTCTCATTGGGAATAAGGGCAGGCGAAATCTCTGTTTTCTTCTAAAGAATATTACAGCAAGCGGGTGTGATTACATTAACGTATTAATTTTTAAGGGAACATTTGTCAGTACGTTGGTGAATTCATGAATATGATTATTTTATGCGCTATAACGCACCTTGCCACCAGTCACAAACAGTCTTAAAGTTTCTAAATGACAGTGGAATTAATGTGTTAAGCCTGGCAGCTCGTTTCATCTGAACCTCATAAAACACGCATGGAATGTCATGAAATACCAAGTGCAAGAGGCCAGACTTAGTATCATTAAAGATCTGCTGGAGGCACTGAAGAAACTAACGAGTCAAATGCATGTCTCCTGATTTGACAATCTTGCTGGATCTATGCCAACATAGCTGCAGACGGTATTCCAGCAGAAAAGGAACATGATCAAGTACTAATTGTAAGAAAAGGCCGATATTCCTAGTCAAGCAAATAAGCTGTTCATGTTTTTGGAAATTTGGAAAGCTTCGGATGAAGATTTCAAGGTGTTACTAAATTTACTTTTTGGTAAACTTAGAAAAAGACATTTATTGAATATATTTTTTATATTTAATAATACGCTGCACCTATTTCCTTTTACCCTAATAGCGCCAAATCATGAACTACCTTCATGTGCGGTTTCCGGCAGTGAGGCCTCGGCATGGTCACTCAAATGCGAGGGTATTCTTATTGCTAACTATCTAGCACCTACAATATCAATGGGATTGTGATTTAAGAAAACAAGCTTTTTTCTTCTGGAAAGAATCTAAATGTTGGTAATGGAAAGAAAATAATTACACGAGTGAGGCGAGTGACAAAGTCCCGTTTTCTACTCGGCGGAAAGACTGAAGTAAACCATTACACGGAAAGTCACTATAATCAAAATGATTGACTGAAAAAAGGTTAGCACCTTAAAAAACTTATCACCATTTCCCGGGCGTCCGTGCTGTAATGCCGTTCGTCAGCAGCAATCGTCCTTGTGTAAGTGACATATTTATTGGATTCTCAGAATGTCAGCTCGAAGTTTGGGGCATGAAGTAGGACCTGAAATGGGGCATAGTACGAACGCGTGTGTCACTCTTGAAGATGAAGATCGGGACCCCGAAATGCACCAGAGTATCGCGATCGTGTTTTGACGGTGCATGAGAATGGCGCCACAGGAAGGCACGCGCCTGTGACAGTGCGTGTGATTGACGTCAGTTTTCCTTGAAGAAAGCCACGAATCACACACACACACACACACACACACAATCGGCTCGACAGCTGTGTGTTAGTGGAAATGCGTCCTTGAAAATCTTGATTTGGGATTCATTTAGAACACTTGCGTGCGACGTGTTACCGTAGAGGTGATGAGGGTTGCCATCAGGACTTCAGTGATTTTTTTCCCCACAAGGCTTGAGTGTCTCCGATATTCACAGCGACTCTACTGTATGTGGGTGGGAGATTTATTTGTATAGACATACATTTATATGGATGTATATGTGTATATATATATATATATATNAAACAAAAAAAAAACGGAAAAAAAGACAAAAAAAAAAAACGAAAAAAAAAAACGGAAAAAACTAAAAACGCTTTGTTAAGTCGTGTTCTGCATCGACTCACGTCATTCACATATTCAGGAAGCAGACACGGAGGTAGCCATACGGAACATACATGCACAGACACACATGACTGACTGCTTGATCATGCGTAGATAATCATACGCATGTTGTAGTTAATCTGTCTGTATGACACTCAGATGTTTTCACAATCGCGTATATAATCGTTATGCATACTTAGCAAGCCACATATGTTAGCAAAATGAAACGTAAATGAAATTTTATCATGATTTTATTATATATACATATGTATATATATATACATTATATATATATATATATATATATATATATATATATATATATATATAATATATATAAATATGGTAAAAAAAAGAGATTTAATGAAGTTTTGAAAGAAAAGGATTGAAAGATAGATAAGATAGATAGAGGGAGAGATAGATAGGTAGATAGATAGATAGATAGATCGGTAGACAGGTAGATAGTTAGATAGATAGGTAGATAGATACATAGATAGATAGATAGATAGGTAGGTAGGTAGGTAGATAGATAGGCAGACAGATAGATAAACAGACAGACAGATGGATAGATAGATAGACAGATAGATAGATAGGTAGATAGATAGATAGGTAGATAGACAGATAGACAGACAGACAGACAGATAGATAGATAGGTTGATTGATAGACAGATAGACAGACAGATAGATAGGTAGATAAATAGATAGGTAGATAGACAGACAGATAGACAGGACAGATAGATAGGTAGATAAATAGATAGGTAGATAGACAGATAGGACAGACAGATGTATATACAGATAGGCAGATAGATAAATAGACAGACTGACAGACAGACAGACAGACAGATAGATAGCAGGATAGAAATAGATAGATAGATAGAATGAAGTCACGCATACACTCCCCGTTTGGCATTTGTGTCATGCGTTTGTCATTGAAACCTTAGCGATGTCGAGAATGCCAGTTGTCTACACCGGGGGACTGGGGGTGGGGGGATAGGGGGGGCCATCAGCTGAGGAGATCGGACCAGGTGTTTCCTTGACTTAAGATTTTTTTTTTTTTTTTTTTTTTTTTTTTTTTTTTTTTTTTTTTTTTAGGACAGATGTTGTATCTTTATTCTATTGCTTCTGTGGACTTGTGCTGTGGAAAGATATCTTAAAGAGAAGCTAAATATATGCAGAACACATGGGTTTCTACTTACTAATACACTGTACACGGAAACACGCATGTGTATTTGTGTTTTTTGCAGTGTAGCGAGTGATGTATGGGACTATTCAGTATGTGTGTATTTCGACTTCCTCATCTGATACGTTTATACTTATCTGACACTTTTTTTTACTTATCTGGCACTATTTTTTTACTTATCTGACATTTTTTTTATTATATTGAGTTTTTTTTTTCACCTTTTTTTATTTTTTATTATCTGACACTTTTTATTTACCTGGCACTTTTTTTTTTTTTTTTTTTTTTACTCTGACATTTTTTCTTATGTGACATTTTATACATCCCTGCGATTATACCAGTGCTGTCCAAACTGGGGTCCGCGTACCCCTGGGGGTTCGCAACATAGATCATAAGGGTACATGAACAAATAAGGAACACATACGCCTCACATCTCACTTTACAAGCATCATCACATTTTCAAGTTGCAGATTTTCAAGTATTTTTTCAAGCATTTTCAAGTATTTTTCAAGCATTTTCAATTTTTTCAAGCATTTCAAGTATTTTTCAAGCATTTTCAAGTATTTTTCAAGCATTTTGCTATCTTATCTTTTTGATTCGTACATCAAAATCGAATTTATTGACCAACACTCCTGCAATGCAGTCTTTTCATAATTAGTTTATGATTTGCATTATCCTAAATAAAGCAGTTTCTTTAGCCATGGTGGACGGGGAGGGGGGGGGGGGGTACGTAACAGTACAAGAAGATAATAAGGTAATAAAATAATAATTAATAAATAATAATAAAAAAAGGTAATAAATAGTAGGCGAAGATGTTTGGACAACACTGGATTATACAGTATTCTCCTTCTACGAATATACGATGTAAATTCGTGAAAACCATGTAAATCCCTGAAAACCTGAAAACCATGGAAATTCGCGAAATAAACCATGGAAATCGCAAACCATGGAAATTGAAAACCATGGCGAAAACCATGGAAATCCCTGAAACCATGGATCCCGAAAACCAAAAATGAAAACCATGGAAAAAACCTGGAAACCTGAAAACCATTGGAAATCCCTGAAAACCATGGAAAACCATGAAAAACCATGAAATCCCTGAAAACCATGAAATCCCTGAAAACCATGGAAATCCCTGAAAAACCATGGAAATCCCTGAAAACCATGGAAATTGAAAACCATGGAAATCCCTGAAAAACCATGGAAATTCCATGGAAATCCCTGAAAACCATGGAAATCCCTGAAAACCATGGAAATCCCTGAAAAACCATGGAAATCCGTGAAAACCATGAAAAGAAAACCATGGAAAAATCCCCTGAAAACCATGGGAAATCCCTGAAAAACCATGGAAATCCCTTGAAAACCATGGAAATCCCTGAAAACCATGGAAATCCCTGAAAACCATGGAAAATCCCTGAAAAATAAATCCCTGAAAACCATGAAATCCCTGAAAAACCATGTAAATCCCTGAAAACCATGGAAATCCCATGGAAATTGAAAACCCATGGAAGATTCCCTGTAAACCTGAAAACCTCCCGATGTAAATCCCTGAAAACCATGTAAATCCCTGAGAAATGGAAATCCCTGAAAATCCCTGAAAACCATGGGAAATCCCTGAAAACCATGGAAATTGAAAACCACAGGAAATCGCGAAAACTACGGCGCCGCCCGAATCCAACCCCACGTGAGGAATCTTCTCCCCCATTCCCCCAGTCGCCGCCCATTACCGGTTCCGCGCAACGCCTCCATTAACCCTCGTTTACGTCGGGATTATCCGGCCGTAATGAGGCGTTAATCGGGGGTGATTCATCTGCGATAATCCCGGGAGGTGATCGGCTCTCAGGGCGCCTCGGTGGGGTGGCTCTTGAAACGGGCGGGCGAATCTCGGCGGTCGCTTCGGCGCAGGGGTGTGTGGAGGGGGTGGAGGGGTGGGGGAGGAGTGGGGAGGGGGTTGGGGGGGGGATTGGGTGGAGTGGGGAGGGGTGAGTGTGGGGGGAGGGTAGGGGGTGGAGTGGGCAGGGGGTGGGGTGGGGAGCGTGGGGGTGGGGTGGAGTGGGGGTTGGTGGGTGGGGCGGGGTGGGTGGAGGGTGAGTGGGTGGGGGGTGGAGGCGGGGTTGGAGTGAGGTGGACGGTGTGAGGTGGGGCGGGGGGTGGGGTGGGGGGCAGCTCTCGCATCGCGGCTGCCTTTGGGATACTGTGCCTGGGTTGATCTTTTTTTTTTCTCTCTTTCTCTGTCTGCCTGGTTCTGTTTCTCTTCTATGTCTGTCTTCTCTCTTCTCTCTTTTCTTTTCTTTCTTTCTTTCTTTCTCTCTCTCTCTCTCTCTCTCTTCTCTCTCTCTCTCTCTCTCTCTCTCTCTCTCTCTCTCTCTCTCTCTCTCTCTTCTCTCTCTCTCTCTCTCTCTCTCTCTTCTTCTCTTTCTCATGCCCTCACTTTCCCTCTCCTTCTCCCCCCATCCCTCCTTCTCTCTCTCCTTCTCCCCCCCCCCCCCTCCTTCTCTCTCCCTCTCCATCCAAATCTATATATCTCTCTATCTGAATCATCCATTTCAATCCGTCCAACTCTTTATCTACATCAACCTATCTACCTGTTCTCATCTCCCACTTTTATCCCCCCTTCCCCCTTCCTTCTCCCCCCCCCCCTTCCCCCCCCCGACCACAGGTGCATTTTCCCGCGCAAATCA
>NW_020870125.1:463096-468096 GCF_003789085.1 Penaeus vannamei | reverse complement strand
GGAACGGGAGAAAGGAAGAGTAAAGAGTGAGAGAAGAATGGGAGGAGAGGGGAAGAGGACGGGGATAAAAGGAGAGGAAAGGAAGGGAAAGGAAAGAAGAGAGGGAAGGGAGAAGAGAAAAAGGTGATGGGAAGATAGGAAGGGAGAAACAGAAAGACGAAAAATAGAAAAATAGAAAAAGGAATGGGACGGACGAAGAGAAAGAAGAAAAGAAGAGACAAAGAAGAAGAAATGATGGAAAGTAAAGAAGAAAAAAAGGAGAAATTGGAACGGAGAAAGGGAGAGAGGAGAGAATCTCGGGAACAGCTTACTCAGCGCCCTGACAGGTGGACGACTACGATCAAGGACCTAAACAAACATGACGTGTTTAGAGTTGCAATTGCATCGCCACATCATAGGAAAATGGTAGTGATTAGAGTGGTATAAAGGGAAATAGAAAGCAGTACCTGTATCCTTTGGTTTTACCTTCACTTGCCCTTTCTCTCTCTCTCTCTCTCTCTCTCCCTCTCTTTCTCTCTCACTCAACTCATTTATCTCTCTTTCTCTCTCTCTCTCTCCCCTCTCTCTCTCTCAACTCATTTACTCTCTCTTTCTCTCTCTCTCTCTCTCAACTACTCTCAACTCATTTACTCTCACTCATTTTACTCTCTCACTCTCTCTCTCATCTCTCTCTCTCTCACTCTCTCACTCTCTCTCTCTCTCTCTCACTCTCACTCTCACTCCTCTCACTCTCTCTCTCTCTCTCTCCCTACCTTTCTCACTCTCTCTCCTCCCCTCTCCCCACCCTCTCTCTCATTCCTCCTTCGCTAGATAAATTACCACAAAACATTTCTCCTTAGCATTGTTCAGGAAGGCACAGTGTGAAACTTCAAAATTACCAACTGAAACTAAGCACAGCATAAACATGCAAGAAAACCCCAAGTAATAAGCTACACGGAGTTTGGAGAGAGAGAAAGAGAGAGAGAAAAAAACAAGAGTAATGCTTAGGATTCGATCGTTTGTATCTACTTGAATTATGACTCGACACCGAAAAAAAAAAAAAAAAAAAAAAAAAAAAAAAAAAAAATGCTGCAGCTCCAGAACGTGCGATTTAAAGCCATTTTCATTCTCCGAATGACACGAGCAAGAGCGAATCACCAGGGGAAAAAAACTCAATTATTCTTAACTAACTGTTCGCATTCTAGCTCCAGTCGAAGGCCCCGAGTCTGCACTTACCTCGTGTGTCATCAGGACAGCTCGGGCACCTACGCGATCCGTTTCCAATGAACAGTCGGCTCGCTAACGGATACTCGGTTAAGGAGAAACAAGATTCGGCACCGAGATCCTTCACAGACCGTATTTATAATCCGTTTAACGCAAGACGGCCAACTGAACGAAGGCTAGGGAAGCAATGACCCCGCCGGCTACTTCTGGCCGACGTTCGAAGCGTTTTGAAACGCGTCCGAACGCTGTGAACCCACGAACCCGCTATCGTTCAGGACCGCTTCTGCGCACAATGACTTCTTCCCAACTTTTTACCCTAAAGAAATAGAATTAGGAACCAGCGATGCCCCCGGAATCGATGAACAAAATTGAATAAAGCATGTAAACTTCTGATTAAACGCCATTTCAACCCACGCTGCCCGGTCGCTTAGTCAGCAAATTCGCCGAGAGCTTGGATGCCGCCCCGCCGCCGCCGCCGCCGCCCCGCCTGACCTCCGCAGTCTGCTCTCGCTATCTCTCATCTGGGTACGTCGCCTAGCCTGTAATTTGCCAGGGTCGGAGGTGTGAAAATGCTTGTATAGTGCGCGGGAAGGATGTAATTTGACCAGCCCCGATTCTCTGACGTGCCTATTCTGCCGGAGTCGGACGAAGAGCAGAATGACACCTGAAAATGCCTATTGCCAGGACGCCGCTCTTCAAGTCTTTTTTTTTTTCTGGTTATTGTTCTTTCTTTCTTTTTTTTTTCTTTCTCTTCTCCTTCTTCTTTACTATTTCCATTTCGTTTCTTCTTCGATTTTTTCTTCCTCCTCCTTCTCTTCTTCTTTGTCTTTTTCTAATTCTTCTCGTTCTCCTCCTACTACTACTACTAAGACTACTACTACTACTACTACTTCTCCTTCTTCTCTTCTCCTTCTCTTCTCCTCCTCCTTCTTTCTTTGATTTTTATTTTTCCCTTTCTTTTTCTCTTTTATTTTCCTCATTCCTCTTTCATCTTCTCTTTCTTTTTTTCCTTAGTATCTTTCTTTTTTCTTCTTCCTCTTTCTTTTCCTCTTCCCCTCTTCCCTCGCCCTCCCTCCTCCTCCTCTTCCTCCTTTTTTCTTCTATTTTAATTTTTCTTTCTTTTCTTCTTTTTTTTCTTCTTCCTTCTCCTCTTTCCTCTTCCCCCTTCTTCTCTCTTTTTCTTTCTCCTTTCTTTTCTTCTTTCTCTTCTTCTTCCCTCTTCTTTCTCCTCCTTCCTCTCCTCTTTCCCTCTTCTTCTTTTTTTTCTTTTCCTCCTTCTTCTTCTCTTTTTTCTTCTTTTTTTTCTTCTTCTTCTCCTCTTCCTTCCTCCCTCTGCTCCTTCCTCCTCTCCTACTTCCTTCTTCTTTCTTCTTTTTCTTTTTCCCCTTTCTTCTTCCTTCTTCTTTTCCTTCTTTTTCTTTCTCTCTTCTTCATCATCATATTTTTCTTCTTTTTCTTCTTCATCTTCATCATCATCATCACCATCATCATTTTCTTCTCCTTCCTCCTCCTCTCCTCTCTCCTTCCCCCCCTTTCCTCTTCTTCTCTTCTTCTCCTCCTCCTCCTCCTCCTCCTCCTCCTCCTCTCCTCCTCCTCCTCCTCCTCCTCCTCCTCCCCTCCTCTCCTCCTCCTCCTCCCCTCTCCTCTCCTCCTGACCTCCTTCCCTCTCTCGTGACACCTCAAAGTTAAGAAACCCCACGACATGTCATTGTCTCCCTTGGCACGATCGGGAAAGAGACACCATCAGTATTAATTATCGACTGTAAACTTCGAAAAGCAATTCGGGTCGAGGATGCCAAGGGGATGACGGAACACGTTAAGTACACGTTACGCTCTCGCCCCCGACACGTTCGCCCTCCTCGCCGACTTTCGCGAACCGACTTTTGCGATCGGCGACGCGGATCCGAAGGAGGTGTTTAGGCCGATACAATCAATGGCAGTTCGCGCCGATTTGTGGGGAATGTAGATAATTAAAGGGGCCGTGGGGAGTCGCTGTGGGAGAGAGGGGGTTTAAAAAACGGATTTCGAAGCTTTTGGCATCTCTCTCTCTCTCTCTTCTCTCTCCTCTCTCTCTCTTCTGTTCTCTTCTCCTCTCTCTCTCTCTCTCTTCTTTCTCTCTCTCTTTAGGGTCTCTTGGGTGTTCTGGGCTCTCTCTGCGTGTTCTTTGCTGTTCTTCCTTCCTCTTTTCTGGATTTTATTTCGTTTTCTTCTTTCTTGATCTTCATCCTTCGCTTGCTCTTTCTCTTTCTCTCTCTTTCTTCATCTCATTCTCCTCCTTCTCTTACCCCTCCTTCTCCTCCTTCCTTTCCTCCTCCTCCTCCGTCTTCCCTCCTCCTCCTCTCCTCCTCCTTCGCCTTCCTCCTCCTCCTCCTCCTCCTCTCCCCCTCCCCCCTCTGAACTCCAGCAAAGACGACTAAAACCAATAAAATGCACAGATTATGAATGCCGCAGAATTCCCAATTCCAAATCCATCCTAGTGTGTCGCATATTTAGAACAAATATATCCGAAACGCATGACAATCCTCCCCTCCCCTCCCCCCTCTCCTCCGCCCCTAACCCTCCCCTTCCCCCTCCCTCCCTCCCTCTCTCCTCCCTCTTCCTCCTCCTCCTTCTCCTTCTCCTCTCCTCCTCCTCCACTCCTTCTTTTTCTCCTACTCCTTCTCCTTCTCCTACTCCTTCTCCTTCTCCTCCCCTTCCCCCTCCTCCTCCTCCTCCCTTCCCCTCCTTTTCCTCCTCCTCCCCTCCTCCCCCTCCCCTCCCTCACCTTTCTCCCACTCCTCCTTCTTCTTCTCCCTCCTCCTCCTCCTCCCCCTCCCCCTCCTCCTCTCCTCCCTCGTTCTCTCCTCCTCCTCCTCCTGCCCCTCCTTCCTCCCTCCTCCCCTCTTCCTCCTCTCCTCCTCCTCCTCGCTCCTCCTCCTCCCCCTCCTCCTCCTCCTCCTCCTCCCTCCTCCTCCTCCTCCTCCTCCTCCTCCTCCTCCTCCTCCTCCTCCCCCTCCTCCCTCCTCCTCCTCCTCCTCCTCCTCCTCCTCCTCCTCTCCCTCCTCCTCTTTCCTCCTCTTCCCCCTCCCTCTCCCTTCCCCCTCTCCCCTCCTCCCCTTCCCCCTCCTCTTCCTCCTCCTCCTCCCCTTCCCCCCCCTTCTCCCAATCCTCTTTCTCTCTCCTCCTCCTCCTCCCTCCCCTCCTCCCCTTCCCCTCGCCCCTCCCCCCCCCCCCCCTTCTCCTCCTGTTCCCCATGCTCCTACTCTTGTCCTTACCCCTCCTTCTCCTTTCCCCTCCTCCTCTCTTCCCTCCTCCTCCTCCCCCCTCCTCCTCTTCCTCCCCCCTCCTCCTCTCCCCCCCTCCTCCTCCTTCTTCTCTCTTCCTCCTCCTCCCTCCTCCCCTTCCTCCTCCCCCTCCTCCTACCTATCCCTTCCCTCTTCTTCCTCCTCCTCCTCCCGTCCCCTCCTCCTTCCCACCCCTTCCCCCTCCTCCTCCTCCTCCTCCTTTCCCGTCCCCCTCCTCCTCCCCTTCCCCTCCTCCTACCCATTCCCTCCCCCCTTCTCCTCTCTCTACCCCTTTCCCGTCTCCTTATTAAACAGAAGACGAAGAAGAAGACCAAAAAAAAAAAAAAAAAAAAACGACATAAAAATAAAACACAATGAGAAACGAGCTATACATATCTTCTAAAAATAAAGACACCAAGGTTCTTTGGGCAAAAACTATGTATAAGAATAAAAAAAAAAAGTAGGAAATTATTCATCTATAAATATTGATGTTCCAATTTATTTCATGCTGCGCTCTTATAAATCATTTAAAAT
>NW_020870125.1:450596-453096 GCF_003789085.1 Penaeus vannamei | reverse complement strand
GTGATAGGAATTTAGGAATTTAAGGATATTGGAATTTAGAAATAGGGATTTAAGATTTTAGGAATAAGGATTAAGGAATTTAGGAACAGGGATTTGGGAATTCAGAAATAGGAATTTAAGAATTGAGGGAAAAGACTCAGGAATTTAGGAATTAGGAGGCAGTAATTTAGAAATATAGATAGGAATAGGGATATTGGAATGTAGAAATAGGAATTTAAGAATTTAGTAGCATTCTCTGAAGAAAGGAAAAGAAGGTGGACATTGGAATTTATAATAAGAAAAAGAAAAATATGAGAACGAACTTTACAATAACTAAATAACAATTAATGCGATAATGACAGTGATCACAAAGTTCATGCCATTAATCGTAACAGTGAATGGGAGAAAATACAGACAATGATAATGATAATGATTGTAGGTATAGACCATAGTAATACTAATAACAATAATGGTAATAATCACAATAGCGAATAGATAAATATATAGATTAAAAGACGAAGAAACACACAAATAGATGAACAGATATATGATATACACTTAATATTTACACACACACACACACACATATGTATATATATATATATATATATATATATATATATATATATATATATATATATATATATATATATATATATATATATATATATATATATATATATATATATATATATATATATATATATATATATATATATATATATATATATATATATATATATATATATATATATATATATATATATATATATATATATATATATATATATATATATATATACACACCTATATATATATATATATATATATATATATATATATATATATATATATATATATATATATATATATATATATATATATATATACATTCATTTGTTCAGTGTTTACATACATCCAACACATTTAGGTATGATAAATAAATCAGATAATGTATAAGAATAATTGTTTTTGTCTTCCTAGCACATGAAAATAAATCAGAATTTCATTGCCAATATACAAAACTTTTAGCATTAGATATGACTATCCAAAATATTTTTAGATATATTCAAATGTACCTTTTAAGTGTCAACTATGAGTCAACATTTTTTCTAGAACTTATTAAGAGTATTGTTATAAACAAACGTATATATATACCACTTAAAATATATGTAGTTGTATGTAGTATATCTTTCCTTCAACTGTAGCATGTGTATATACAGATGTGTTAAATGTCGACTCATCTGTTCATTCTTCTATGTAAACAAATATGTTTGCTAGTCCATAACCTATTTAAGTAAATGTGTACCTTCATTACCGGTCTGTATAAGAAGCGTAGAAGGGAATGATAGGGAGAAGGAGGTACGTAATATATATATATATATATATATATATATATATATATATATATATATATATATATATATATATATATATATATATATATATATATGTGTGTGTGTGTGTGTGTGTGTGTGTGTGTGTGTGTGTGTGTGTGTGTGTGTGTGTGTGTGTGTGTGTGTGTGTGTGTGTGTGTGTGTGTGTGTGTGTGTGTGTGTGTGAGAGAGAGAGAGATAGAGAGAGATAGAGAGAGGATGTCAGAGACGGGGATAATAGATAGATAGATAGACAGAGACAGATATAGATACAGATAGAGAGAAAGAAAGATAATGAGAGAGAGAGCGAGACAGATAGATAAATAGAGATAGAGATAGACAGATAAAGAGAGAGAGAGAGAGAGACAGACAGACAGACAAACAGACAGAGACATAGAGAGACAAGCAGACAGACAGACAGAAGAGACGTGAGAGTCAGAATCTACCGATTATCTACCCAGAGAACCGAACAGCACACACATAAGCGCCGTCTTGCACCTCGGAGCCGCGTCATGTTTCTGAAGATCTGAATTATAGACAGCAAAGGCAATTAACCCAACAGAGTTTGCACGAGTCACGTGGCAATCTCCCTTAATTAAAGGCGTGAGTTTCTGGGGCTATTAAACCTTGCTCAATACTTACGAGGGCGGCCGCATTAATTTCTTTTTTTCTTCTTCTTCTTTTTCTTCTTCTTCTTCTTCTCTGTTCGTCCTACATTTCATTTTATCATTTTCCTTATCATTTATTTTTGTTTTATTTACTCTTTTCCTTCTCTATTTCATGATCATTTCCCTTCTATTTCATTATTATCATCATCCTTCTTCTTTCCTTCACCATCTCTTTTCTTTTTCCCTTTTATTTCATTATCATCATCTTCTCTTTTCCTCCTCTATTACATTTTATCATCTTCCCCTCTATTTCATTATCATCATCTCCTTTTTCTTCTTCATCTTCCCTTTTCCTCCTTTATTTCATTATCATTTCCCCCTCAATTTCATCATCATCATCTTTTTCTTCATCATCTCCTCCTTTCCTCCTCAATTTCATAATCATCTTCCTTTATTTCATTATTACCATCCTAGTTTTTCTTCTTCTTCTCTTTTCTTCTAGTTCATTATCATCCCCCCTCTATTTCATTATCATCA
>NW_020870125.1:418693-421193 GCF_003789085.1 Penaeus vannamei | reverse complement strand
CTATACACATGCACACACGCACACACGACAACACATACACGCCACTACAGAAATACACTTTCACTCATAACTCACGGATACAGGCAAACACACACACGACACAACACATGCACACGTACAGGAAGGACACTCACTCATCACTCACGGATATAGCCAACTTGCAGGTAGGATTTTATGTTGTGGTATGTATGTGGCGTGTATTTGCATGGCATCGCATCCTAAAACTTGCCTGTGTTATTGTGAGTGGTGTGGAAAAAAACAACCACCAGAGTTCAGTCAGTTTTATCTGAGGCATGCTATATTTCTTCAGGTGTTAAAACAGTCCTCCTTAATATGCATTTTATGGTTTTTATGCAGTATTTCGTGTCTTCGCTTGTTTTTTTTTTTTTGTTGGTAATAATTTTGTATGTTATAATTAGTCGCTAATCTGTTACACACATACACACACACACATAACACACACACACACCATACACACCTAACACACATACAACACACAACAACAAACACACACACACGACACACACACACACACACACACCAATCACACACACACACACACACACATACAACCACACACATACACACACACAACACACCCACACAACACCACACGCTTACACAACCGATACACACACACGACATATATATGTAGTTATATAGTATTATATATTATTATATATCTATATATATATATATATATATATAATATATGTAGTATATATATATATAATATATATATATATATATATATACTTATATATATATATATTATTTATATATATATAGATATCCATCATCCATCCATCATACTAGCTTTTTTATATATATATATATATATTATATATATATATATATATATTAGTATATATATATTATATATATGATATATATATATTTACATGCATGGGTTAAATAATACTATGTATATATTTATATATATATATTGGGTTATATATTATATATATATATATATATATAATATATATATATAAAAATATATATATATATGTATATATTTACTGATGTAAATATACTAAGTATATATTATATATATATATACTATAATATTATATTATATATAGAGAAGAAGAGAGGGAGAGAGAGAGAAGAGAGAAGAGACGAGAGACAATGAGAGAGAGAAGATGAGAGAGAGCAGACGAGAGAGATGAGAGAGAGAGAGAGATGCATATAAATGTGGAGGGCCGAATGACGAGGCGGGCGTGGGGGCGGCGTAGCGGGAGAAGGAAGGGACGTGGGCGAGAGGGCGAAGATGGCTGTAGAGGGCGAGAGGGCAGATGGAGGGCGGAGGGCGAGAGGCGTAGCCAGGCTGGGTGACATCCGATGATCGAGTGACCCGATGCCGGTGAAAGGCAGTGAATGTGATGAGATAATGACTATTGTTGAATGGCGCTCACTGTTCACAGCTGTGTTGAGGGACCGGGAGAGCGAGGGATGGGCGGCAGGGGTGTGATGGTCCCCTGTGAAGCGGGGTGGCTGAGGGGGATCTTTAACTATGGGTTATTTAACTTTGTATTATGTTTGTGTTGTATGGGTTTATTTTTTTTCTTTTTTTTTTGTTTTGTGAGGGGGGTGGAAAACTGCTGTCATGGTAAATAGTTCATTTTGAAGAGATAATTGTAGCGAAGTAATTGAAGCGAAGAATTGAAAGAAAGTTGTTTTTGTACATACGGTAAATAACGAATTTAAGAATGTATTACAGATTACTGGTTCGATCACGTACTCAATGCCACATTCGAGAGAGAAATGTGAGCGCATCATAATGAACAATAATAAAAGACGATGTAAAATCATGATGATGAGGGTTGTAAAATGACATTGCCAAGACTAACAAGTAATAATATTAAGAGAAAACAACAGAGCATAACAAATAAGCAAAGAGTATGTGTGCATATATATACATATACACACACACACACACACACACATATATATATATATATATATATATATATATTATATATATATATAATATATATATATATATATATATATATATATATATATATTATTAATATATATATTATATGATAAACACAGAACATATAACATATCACACCCATTAAGTTACACAAAACTTAAAAAAAAATAATAATAAATAAATAAACAAAACAATAGAACAACTAAAATAAAAAAGAGAAAAACAAACCAAGCCATAAACAACCCACCCCCACCCCCACCCCAACCCCCTACCCCACCCCCCACCCAATAAACAAGCGCCCCCGCTGACAAGACCGCTCGAAGGCCCGGTGGCAGGCGCTGCGGCGGGTGACAGACAGATGAGGCGCTCGGGTGACAGACAGCAAGGGCGCCGCGCAGCCTCGGATGGGCGTGGTGGAAGGCAGGATCGGAGGCGGCGAAGATCCCCTTTTTGTCTGGATGGAGGGATTTGTGGAGTGTGGGAAGGGGGGAGGGTAGGAGGAGGAGGACGGAGTGGGGATGGAGGGGAGGAAGGAGGAAGGAGAGTGGGAGGAGGATA
>NW_020870125.1:408693-411193 GCF_003789085.1 Penaeus vannamei | reverse complement strand
ACAAATAAAGAAACAAAAACGTAATAGTAGCCTGCGGAAAGAGACGTAATCGGCCCCCACTCCGGGAGAGCGCTATGAGTTCCTAATCCACAATGACAGAGTCCGGACGCTGAACACTTGTCATTACCCGTGATGGCCGGTCATTTAATTAAGTATAACTTTTCCATCGCCTCGAGAAAGGATTCCAATGCTCGGGCTCTATGATTAAGAGGTAAGAGTGGGCTGGCCGCAGACCCGTCCAATGTCAGGGATTTGTCTCTGTTTTTGTGACTGTTGGGATTGGTGGGGGTGCGGGAGGCGGGGGGGAGGGGGGGGCGAGAGGTGGTTTGTCCAGGAGTTCAGGTTGGAGGAAGAAGGAGGCGGGGGGGAGGGGAGGGGGAGGCGGAGAGAGGAGGGATGGAGGCGGAAGGGAGAGGGTGGGGCGAAGGAGGGAGGGAGGATGGGAGGACAGATAGAAGAGGAAAGGAGAGAAAAGGGAGGTGGAGAAGGGAGGGGGGGGGGAGAGGAGGGATGGAGGCGGAAGGGAGAGGATAGGGGCGAATGAGGGAGGAGAGATAGAAGAGTTAAGGAGGGAAAAGGGAGGAGGGAGGGGGAGGGGAAGGAAGGGATCGAAATGCGTGTGCGTTCGTACACATATCAGCGTGTGTTTACGTGCGTGAGTGCTTCATACAATTAAGAACTGTCTTTACACGTTTGCATGTGTGTGACTATGATATTTTTTTAAAGATAATTGCGAAGGAATCGGGTGTTTATCTTCTCGTACAGTTTTTTTTTTTTCTTTTTTTTTTTAAAGAATATTAGCATAATTAACTCAGTCAGCTTGTATGTATATTTTCCTTTCATCCTTTTTACATCGTCAAATTGTTGCTTCCACGTATTTACATAACCTGAAATTACTGCATTTGTGCCTTGTGCATGTACGAAAATATTTGCTTTTATCCGTTTAATATATGTATCCCATGTTTTAAATGCAATGTAGTACTTTTGAATACCTTATCTTTATGTGAATATTTCAAGTGCTCTGCGTGTAGGTCAAGCTGTGACGAAATCTAAATATAAAAGTATAAGGAGCATGCGTGTGTTACCGTTTGGGGTGTATGTAGCATGCTTGTGTTGTCCCCCAACCCTCATAAACACTCATGTTTTATTATTATTATTATTATTATTATTATTTTATTTTTATTATTTTATTATTATTTTTTTTTTTACTGTTTTATTTTATTTATTTATTATTATTATTATCATTTTACTGTTATTTCTCCTATTCGTTCTCTCCTCTATCTTGTCTCTTGTCGCTCTCTTCTTTTGTCTCTCTCCTCTCTCTTTTCACTTGCACAGGCTCTCTCTTCTCTCATGCCTCTCTCTTGCCTCTCCTCTCTCGTTTCTCTCTCACAGGATTTCTACTCTCTCTTGTCTCTCACTTGTATCTCCTCTCTCTTATCTGTCTTACAGGCTTTCTCTTTCCTCTCTCTTTTCTTTCTCGCCTCTCCTCTCTGTTGTCTCTCACCTCTTTTGTCTCTCTCACAGGTTCTCTCCTCTCTCTTGTCTCTCACCTCTTTTGTCTCTCTCACAGGTTCTCTCCCCTCTCTTGTCTCTCCCACTGGCTCTCTCCTCTCTCTTGTCTTTATCTTGCTTCTCCTCTCTCTTTTCTCTCTCACAAGCTCTATCCTCTCTCTTTTCACAGGCCTACTTTTCCCTTCTTCCTCTCCCACACACCCTCTCTTATCTCCCACAGATACTTCATTATTGCTTCCTAGATCTCCTATATATCTCCCCCTTCCTCTTATCTCTCCTACACGCCCTCTACTTCCTCCTATCTTTCTCACCGCCCCCCCCCACCTTCCTCCAACCCCCCCCCCAGCAGGTAGTCACGTGACAAGCCCCCATGATCAGCTGGAGGTAAACACGTCGCTGCGACTGCCTTCGTTCACGACAATCGCTGGTTATTTGTTTGGCAATCGTAGCGCTGGAACAAAGGAGAGATGAAACTGGCGGTTTTTTTTATTATTGCTTGTTTCCCCCCTCCCCCCCCCCCCTCTTTTCGTTCCTTCCTCCTCTTTCCATTTAACTTTCCTCTTTCTCTCTCTGTCTCTGTCTATCAGTCTATCTGTTTCTGTCTCTTTCTCTCTGTCTCTTTTTTTTCTCTTTCTCCTACTCTCTCTCTCTCTCTTCTCTCTCTCTCTCTCTCTCTCTCTCTCTCTCTCTCTCTCTCTCTCTCTCTCTTCTCTCTTCTCTCTCTCTCTCTCTCTCTCTCCCTCCCTCCTCCCTCCCTCCTCACCTCTCTCTCTCTCTCTCTCTCTCTCTCTCTCTCCTCCTCCTCTCCTCTCCTCTCTCTCCCACTCCCTCCCCCCCCCCTCCGCTCTCTCTCTCTCTAGCCCCGCCTCTCCTCCTCCCCCGGCATCGTCCTCCCAGGAAAAACATCAGGGTGGGCCTAACCAGCCTACCATCCATCGATTAGTAATTAGTAGTAATGATATCTGTAACAGTCGAAGGCGGAAAG
>NW_020870125.1:396193-398693 GCF_003789085.1 Penaeus vannamei | reverse complement strand
ATATATATGTATATATATATATGTGTGTGTGTGATGTGTGTGTGTGTATGTGTGTGTGTGTGTGTGTGTGTGTGTGTGTGTGTGTGTGTGTGTGTGTGTGTGTGTGTGTGTGTGTGTGTGTGTGTGTGTGTGTGTGTTGTATGTATGTTGTGTGTGTTTATATATGTACATGTGTGCATTACGAACCCACTCATCACCGCAATGATGGCAATCTCTCCACCTCTCCACATAAGTTCTCAAGTCCTGTAAAGATCCCCCGCTGCCTCTCCCTCTCTCCCTCCCCCTCCCCCTCCCCCTCTCCCTCTCCTCCAATTCAAGTCCCCCCCCTTCCCCACTGCACCCCCCCCCTCTAGAAGAACACCCCTTCTTCCTCTCCTCCCCCTGCCCTTGTCCCTCCCCCTCCCCATCCACCTCCCCTCTCCTTCCCCCTCTCCCTCTCCTCCAATTCAAGTCCCCCCTTCCCCACTGCACCCCCCCCCTAGAAACCCCTTCTTCCTCTCCCTCCCCCTCCCCTCTCCTTCCCCCTCTCCCTCTCCTCCAATTCAAGTCCCTCCCTTCCCCCCCTGCCCCCACCCCCTAGAAGAACACCCCCTAAATTAAAAGTCTTGTCCACGGGATTGTCATTTCAACGAACAGATGATAATCTAAGCTCATCAAGAACGATAAAATTATAGGCTGCGAGTCAACATTTAACAGTCCGAGATCGGAATAGAGTCAGTGTTGCCAGTGTCGAGTGGGGTTGCCGGGTTGAGGTTGTAAGGGGAGGGGGGTGGGGGATGGGAGGGTCGTAGGGGTGATGAGATAGTCCCGAGGTTGGGGGTGGGGGGGGGGTTGATGAGATAGTTGGGGGTGGGGGTATGGGGTGGGGGTGGGTGGGGGTAGGGGTGATGAGATAGTTGTGGGGTGGGTGGGGGTAGGGGGTTGATGGATAGTGGGTTGGGTGGGGGTAGGGGGGTTGATGAGATAGTTGGGAATGGGGGGTAGGGGGGTGGGGATAGTAGGGGGTGGGATGGGGTAGGGGTTGATGGGATAGTGGGGGTTGGGTGGGGTAGGGGGTTGATGAGATAGTTGGGATGGGGTGGGGGTAGGGGGGTTGATGGATAGTGGGGGTGGGGTGGGGTGGGGGTTGATATCTTTGGATGGTTAGGTAATATATCGATTGGTGTGGATACGGTCATACATATGTATTCAAATACCGAGGCACATAAACGCATGTGCATACACACACAAACACACACACACACACACACAGCACACACACACACACACACACACACACACACACACACACACACACACACACACACATATATAATATATATATATATGTGTGTGTGTGTGTGTGTGTGTGTGTGTGTGTGTGTGTGTGTGTGTGTGTGTGTGTGTGTTATTTACACACACACACACACACACACACACACACACACACACACACACACACACACACACATATATATATATATATTATATATATATATATATATATATATATATATACATATATATACATGTATGTATATATATGTATATATATATATATATATATATATATATATATATATATATATATATATATATATCTGTGTGTGTATGTATATATATACTGTACAGACACAATCACACACACACACATGTGTATGTGTGTGCGGAGGCGTGCGTGTATTCTTAAAGATATTGTGGCTCGAGGTGAAAGGTCTCCGCGGCGGCCATTGGCAACGCTGCCTTATCCCAGGGGCAAGAACATCTCCCACAATTACTGTTATTTTGTCCAGTGATTTTCTTCTTGTGTCATTCGATAATTCTGGCATTGGGCCCCATTTCAGAGCCATCCTCCGGCAGGCCGAGAGTCGAAAATCCCACCGCTCCGCCACCCAACCCGCGCCCTTCCGAACCCGCGCAAGGAGTATCCACCCCTCGGCGGTATTGGATAATCGCCCATGGATAAGTTGCAGTAAGTGGATCTTCCGCGTGATGGGGCGAGGGAGGCGGGCCGAGACATCCACGAAGCCGGGGTCTCGGCTCGCGGGATCTCGGGGAAGGATTCTCAGGGAGTCCCGAAGACGTCCACGGGAGGGCGGTTGGGACACGGTCGAGGGGGGGGGGGGGGCGAGGGATTGGCGTAAGAGGCGAGATTGGATCCGCTCTTTATTGGTCCCAGCAAAAAAGAAAAGAGAGAAAGAGAGAGACAGACAGATAGAGAAAAGAAAAATAAGGAGAGAAGAAGAAGAGAGAGAGAGAGACAGGCAGACAGATAGACAGAGAGAAAAAGATAAATAAAGAGAAGAGAAGATAGAGATAGATAGAGAGAGAGAGGCAGACAGATAGACAGAGAGAAAAGATAAATAAGGAGAAGAGAAGAGAGAGAGAGAGGCAGACAGATAGACAGAGAGAAAAGAAAAATAAAGAGAAGAGAAGATAGATAGATAGATAGATAGAGAGAGAGAGACAGCAGACAGATACACAGAGAAAAAGATAAATAAAGAGAAGAGGAAGAGATAGA